>SEYY01020046.1:10000-12500 GCA_009176605.1 Armadillidium nasatum
TCCAAGACTGGTTCAACTCCCAAATCCGTTCTAATCCTTTCGCTTCTCACTCTGTCCCTCAGGGATATCCCTCTGATAACCCTGAGCACTCTCATTTCTGCCGCCTCCAACCTGCTCTTATGCACTGTGTTCATTGCCCAGCATTCCGATCCATACAGCAGGATTGGCCTCAAAATTGTCCTATAAATAAGTACCTTTATTTCTGTTGGTATTTCCTTCCTTTTAAGCAGTGGATACAACATTCCCACATTTTGTGAGAATTTCCCTATTCTCTCCTTCAATTCGCCGTCCATCCTACCCTGTCCATCTATGATCACTCCTAGGTACTTAAATTTATTTACTTGTTCAAGTCTGGTCTCCTCCAGGTTCACCTCCATCTATATATATAATATATATATATATATATATATATATATATATATATATATATATATATATATATATATATATATATATATATATATATATATATATATATATATTATATATAATAGGGCTGTCGGGCACAGACCGCACGCCCAAGATCCAAGATATCGATTTAACGATATTTATATTTACCCGATATGCATGCCCAAGATATCGATTTAACGATATTTATATTTACCCGATATGCATGCCCAAGATCCTACGATATTAATACCTACTTGAGAGAGATTGATTTACGATACAATAGAAATATATTTACAATTTGTAAACATATTTAACGTAAATAAATTTACAAATTATTATGTTATTTCAAAACCAAACCAAGGAAATAATAAGAAAATTAGAAGAAATATAGGTAAGATCTTTTTATATAGAATAGCAGAAAATTGCTCTAGAGAGTCAAACCTACGCTCGCCTGTGTGTGTGTGTGTGTGTGTGTGTGTGTGTGTGTGTATGTATGTATATAAAATACAGTATAGGCTCATAAAATCATATAATTCTGAGGAACATTCAAGTACTCGCATGTGTATACGTATTAGTACATGTAAGTACGTATTAGTACATGTAAGTAAGTGTATAAGCATTATTTTTGAATAGATTTGCGCGCGGGTATGTACACAAGTATTATCTGTTGCAGCAACTTTAAAGAAGTCAAGATTGTAGGCAATCAATATACGCAAGAACTCTTTAAAGACACGATATTTCCAGGAATTCAACTTCGGCTTGAAATATATAAAGTGAAAAAATAATAAAACAAACAGGTAGGCAATAATAGTTGCAAATAGCATTTTATGAATATTAAAAATGACGGAGACACTACCATCCCACTTCACGGTTTCAAAAAATTCGTCGATTAAATTTTACGACACAGCCACCTCCTGATAGAAGGGAACGTTGAGAAATTGCCACAATATAACGCAAAATCACCCAAGGCATATCCATTATTAAAACTTTGAGAGGTTCAATTAGGATAGTAACCAACACATTAAAAAATCTACAAAACATCAAAGATGTCATAAGCAAAAATAAATGTTTGAGACTTTATAACTATTAGAATGATGAACTGAGAAACAAAAAAAGGAAAATCAATTTTAAAAACTATAAAAAAAAAAAAAAATTCAAATTATTAAGAAAAGTGACGTGCAACAATATCTAAAGAAAATTTCAAAAGAGTAGTAACCCACGAAAAATTTCTATAGAGGAAATAATAAAAAAAGAAAAGAAAAAAAGAAAAGACTGGGGTTGAAGAGATGTACATAAAGAAAAAACATTACACAGACCATTAGATCATTCGCTTCAGAAGGAATACGTGACAAGAGTTTTCAGAAGCTGGGAATTTATTTTAATAGCGATTGAATATACTTTATATAGTGGTGGGACTGTTCGACGACTAGAAAAATATTGGAGAGAGTCAGCGAGTTCAACAAGAGCAATATAAACTGAACGACTCCATATAGGTAATGCATCATCCATACAAGGATGAACATCACTGTACAGATAAAGCAAGCAATAAGTTAAGAAGGAATCTCATTACTCATTACAAATTTTTCGATTACCAACCAACTGTCGTTTCAAATTTAATCTGAAAAGATGTTTACATTCCTTACAGGTTTCGTTTATTATTAGTGTGCTATTTATTAATCTAGCTAAAATTTTGTTTTTGTCATTTGCTCAAGTTTCATATAAATTTAAGATAGATAGCTGCAGTGTAGTTAAAAACAATTTTTTGCTCCGTGATAATTGATCATTTATTTTCCTTTTCAGTTCTCTTGATCACGGTTCAATGATAGTGGAACCGAAACGTTAAACTTTATTAAATATATATATAAATAAATTTAAAAAAAATGAAAAATCTTGTGATCATTAAAAGTAAAATAATAATAATAAAAAAAATTAAAAAAACTGATGTTCTGTTCATTTCTGGCCATCCTGTTTATGATAAGATTTCGCTCAATAGGGGCACAAGCGCATATATATATATATATATATATATATATATATATATATATATATATATATATATATATATATATATATATATATATATATATATATATATTATAGTGGGTGTATA
>SEYY01020046.1:20000-22500 GCA_009176605.1 Armadillidium nasatum
ATATATATATATATATATATATATATATATATATATATATATATATATATTATATATATATATAAATATATATGGCAGGTTGGGCACCATTCAAATGGAGCTCTTGACAATGGAGGTAAATGAGAGGGTGCACCCACATGAGGGGAACAGTTCTCGTGACGAACCTCCAGCAAAAGCAGATTCGAAACGAATTCATACATGATCTCCATTCACGGGAATGAGCCTTTGTTGAAAGAAGCACCCTATGCTGCCTGTAAGAACAAACATATGTAATCGGAGTGACCAGGTTCTCTTAAACCCTTCTCTTTATTCTATTTATTTTCTCTCCCACAAACCCCCTCCCCTAAAAAAAAAAAAAACTATAATTAAGAAATGGTATCCCACAGGTCATCCTATCACTCTTTCTCATTTCCAAAGCACTATCCTCTCTCCATCTTTTCTAGCCTTACCAAATAAACTTTTTGAGAGAGAGAGAGAGAGAGAGAGAGAGAGAGAGAGAGAGAGAGAGAGAGAGAGAGAGAGAGAGAGAGAGAGAGAGAGAGAGAGAGAGATTAACCTAAAACTGACAATCTTTTAATTAAATGAAAATAAATATAAATGCTATGCTGAAATAATTTTACTTACATAAAAATAATTTAATCAATAATATATAAAATTAAATAGTGATCCAGAAAGTTTTTTTCCTTCCTTCGTTTGATTTTTATTACTACCAATTTTAATTATTTTTTTTAAATACAGTTTAAGCTAGTTTTTAATAATGCTGGTGTTTTTTTTTAAAAATAATTTTAATATTTTTATTACACTTTTTTTTATTGCATAATTTTTTTTTAATTTTTTTAAAATAAAAATAATTTTATATTATAATATATATATATATATATATATATTATATATATATATATATATATATATATATATATATATATATATATATATATATAATATATATATATATATATATATATATATATATATATATATATATATATTATATATTATTATAATAATATATTTTTTATAATAATGCATGTTAATATAAATGTATATATATGTTATATATATATATATATATATATATTATATATATATATATATATATATATATATATATATATATATATATATATATATATATATATATATATATATATATATATATATATATATATATAGGTGATGGGAAGATACCAAAACAAATTCGATTCCGATGCCGATTCCAAAAAAAACTTTCGATTCCGATGCGATTCCAAAATAACTTTCGATTCCGATGCCGATTCTCTCACTACTGTGAAAGAATAAGAATATAATTTCAATTATGTAATTTGAAACGATTGGTTGAAAAAAAAAGGAACAAATTCAGAAAAATACACAATAATAATAATAATACGCAGGATCGTAACACTGCCTAACGCGTTTTAAACTTGCGTTCGCTTCAGGTAAGATATCAATTTCTTACTACAGGTATTTTCCCTCTCCTCTCTCACAAATGCCAAATGGTCACATTTTGAAAAAAACGTAAATTTAATTTATTCAAAAATTTTAAAATACTATTCTTAGTTTTATAAAAAATTACATATTTTTTAGTCAATATGTGGCAGTGTGTATGCGAAATAATATATTAATTGTTTCACAAATTAGTAATTCACACATTGAAAAGAAATATATTCTGGAGGTGTTTGGCATCTTTTCCTCAACATGAAGTTTCAATAATATTTTGAATCAAATTTTATTGTATTACACAAGCATATAGTAATTTTATTACTTTAATACACATGTAATATTTCTCTTTAACAATATATTGTTATATATGACATTTTAATTACTTCATGAAATATATGTGCATATAGTATATTGGGTGTCGTATGAGAGTGTAATATAAATCAGTTTTTTTTCTCTGTGTGTCTGTGTGTGTGTACATATATATATATATATATATATATATATATATATATATTATATATATATATATATATATATATATATATATATATATATATATATATATATATATATATATATATATATATATATATATATATATATATATATATATATATCATTTACTTTGTAAAAATGCATTATTTTTTAAAATAAAGAGTGTGAGATCGGAAAAGTTGAAGAAAAATTCCGATTTCGATATCGATTGCGATTCAATGAAAATTGTCGATTCTTCGATTCTCGATACCGATGCATATGTCGAATCATCGACTCATTAATGAGTGAGTGAGTGAGTGAGTGAGTGAGTGAGTGAGTGAGTGAGTGAGAGAGAGAGAGAGAGTGAGAGTGAGAGAGGAGAGAGAGAGAGAGAGAGAGAGAGAGAGAGAGAGAGAGAAGAGAAAAAAAGAGAGAGAGGAGAAAAAAAAGAGAGAAAGAGAGATGGAGAAATGCAAAAGAAGTTTTATTTGCAAAGCTGTTATCTTTACCCATTTTCACTTTTTCCATATTTTCCTTAGGGAGTCTGGAGAAACTATTAACATCGAAAGGCCTAATTACTTTTAAT
>SEYY01020046.1:47500-50000 GCA_009176605.1 Armadillidium nasatum
TGTAACGAAAGAGAGGAGCAACTCAAAAGGAGTTCCTCGTTGTTTCAAGTTCTCGCAGATATTTTTGGCATGTTGGGAATAGATATAGTTTTCTGTTTATTCAATGTGTGTATGAAAGCTTGTAGATTAGAGTGGCTAATGTAATTTTAGTTTTGGGAGGTAAGGTTATATGAATTTGAAATGTAGGGTAAATGTGCCCGTTAAAAGGTTGTCTGACTAACGACCATTGAGGTAATTTTATGTTCGTGTTGTTTAGTGATGTTGGTAGTATATGGTGGGGGTGGTTGTTCTGAGGATACTACTATAGGCAGGTAATTAGGGAGGCAATTTTAGACTATCTTATGTGGTCCTATAGGTTATGGTGGCTATATATATATATATATATATATATATATATATATATATATATATATATATATATATATAATATATATATATATATATATATATATATATATATATATATATATATATATATATAATGTGGTGGTCTACACATATTTCGAATAGAAAGATTTTTCTTGAGGAGGGGAATAGCATGGCTGGAGAAACCGTAAGGTGTGGGTCTTAAAAACGGTTTATATGCCACGATGAAAATAATTGACTAGTTATTAAAATGGTTCTCTGAGAGAATACTAAAATGTTAAAAAAGAAAAATTAACATGCTTAGTTTCTTATTTGCGGAATTGGTTTTGTGTACAATATCATTTAAGAACGTAGTGAGTGTTGTAAGTAAGGCCTAGGGATCTTTGGAGATTTCTTGAAGGAAATAAGAATGTTATTTAATTTTACCTGAGGACTAATGGTGATTAGAGTAAATGAAGATTTTTCGAGCTTTAATTCTATTTGAGTTGAACCCATGATTTCAGCTGTTCGATAAATGATTGTGTGTGAGTGGCGGCTGAAGGTATGGATAAGTCTTGAACGGTAATGGATATATTAGTTTTGTTTCTGGCGTTTGTAGAACAGGTAAATCTACTGTTATCACGTCGAAGGAGAAGGGGAAATAGGATGTCTCTCTGTGGGACGCTATTTTTGAATTTGCTCGAGAGGTGGTTCCTATCGGATACCTGAGTTATGCGATAACATAATTTGGAATCCATGTTTTGGTAATTGTTGGGTAAAAAGGAATGTAAAATTTTTTGAATAAATTTTAGTCTGAAAACAGTATCAAAAACTTTGTTTATATCAACTGCCGCAAGTATAGTTCAAAGGGATGGGTTTGCGTTGAAGCCGTTTTGTTGTTTTGAGGGATGGTGATAAAGGACAGTGGAGGGTGGGTGTGGCTTCTTGAATCCAATAAGGATTGTCTGAGGTCTAAATGAATGGTTATATCTTCGTGTATGAATATTCTAAAAGTTTGTGTAGGGTGGACAGAAGGAAGAATTGTAGGGTATAAAGAAAAAATGTTGGAGTAATTCAGGGTTTTAATCTGGATATGATTATTATTATTCTCCTCCAGCTGTAGATTTTGATCAAATATATTGAGAGGGAGCGAAGGGTTTCAGACGTTTTGGGTGCAGATTAGGAGATGTTGTCGAAGGCCTGTGGCTGGGGAGTCGTTTTTTCAAGTGTTTTGATTCCCTGAGTAGTGTTTTGGGAAAAAAAGGGGTGGGACTTTGAATTGTTTACTAGGTATATTTGTAAGAGATGTCCGATTATTTTCCTGCTCCTTATAGTGAGACAAGTTTGAATAGTATTGAATTAGAATATTGTGCAGCGGTGCATGGATGAGAAGACAGATGTTCTTTAATGGCCTCAATTAATGTTGATGGGTTGTTGAAAGAGTTGAGTAGTCACTTTATTACCTGCCAATTTCTCTAATCATTGGGGTTGCTTACGTTGCTTTCTTTAAAATTTACTGAATTGTGAACTAATATTAGCGTTTGTTTTTTTTTTGTGCTCAGGGTGTTTGAGGGTGAGTTCAGATGTGTATGTTTTGGAATGTCAAGTTTATTCCTTCCTTAATAATAATAATAATAATAATAAAATAATAAAATAAAATAAATAAATAAATAAATAAATAAATAAATAAATAAATAAATAAATAAATAAATAAATAAATAAATAAATAAATAAATAAAATAAAATAAATAAATATTAAATAAATAAATAACAATCCTTAAAAAAAAAAGCAAAAATAATATACATAAATATACCCATACTTCAAAATCGCGTCATACCCTCCTTTCGTATATAATCTAAATGGCCTAATTTGTGTAGACTAGTTTCTAATAATAAGTTTCAATTTTAAAATAAATTGTAAAGTCATGCCTAAAGTTGAATGACGTATATAGAAAGAAAACTTATAAGCCATCTGCGTTGCAAGTACAGTTGTGGAAATCTCAAATGTGAAAAATCTTCAATAAATTTCTACGGGTCCCGGACTTAAGGGGTGTGTGTGTGTGTGTGGATGGGGGGGGAACGACGACTTCACAACACAGTTTCCACCATTTTCTAAATACTCTTAAATTACGATAATTGTTTTCTTAATATAAAT
>SEYY01020047.1:0-45000 GCA_009176605.1 Armadillidium nasatum
AGTTTTAACCCTGATAGGTAAACCCCTGTTTTCCCTGATTATTAGCTGGGGCCATTAAAAATGGCTAGATTGGCCAGTGCCTCAGTGGATCTATAGTCTATCCTATCCCTAGATATCAGTTCATTCATGCAAAGTAATATAGAAATAAGACTAAGCCCCTACATATTTTTAATACTAACTAATGACATTATATAACTGATTACACATGCAGCATGAAATGAATCAACATCTACAAAACTGCCAGTTAGGTTTAGTCACAAGCTAGTGTAAAATTCATAATATGGTCTAAAAATTCTTATATACCAACCAATTTGGATTAGTCAAATTATACTATATAATACCTAACCCATCCATATTTCTATCTAGCTTCCTCTTAAATGCTGCAAGAGAATCACAGTCAATCTCTTGTACATAGGAACATAGGAAAATAGAGACAGTTAAAAGCCAGAAAGGCCTATCGAGACTGTCCCAGTCCAAACAAATAATAACAATAACAATACTAATGCATGCACAAAAGACTAGGTCTATCCCATCCCTAGTTATCAGTTCATTCATGCAACTTATTCCATTCAGTTATATAATGTCATAATTAAATCTTTCATTTAAGTAACATAAATGAAGAACTTTACATTTTTTACTATTAAAACTCATTTGCAACTTATCTGCCCATCTAAGGAGTCTATCTAGATCACCTCGCCTTGTATCTTTATACATCCATCATCATTCCTATGCTTGTAGCAAGCCATTCCAAAAATTTAACAACCCTACTACTGAAAGATTTTTTTCTTAGATCAAGCTGGCATGACTTCTTTTTAATTTTCTTATGTCCTTTAGTTTCTCTTCCATGGTCCATTATAAAGTATTTTTCAATCTCTGTATTACTATCAGATGCAAATATTTTGTAAACTTGCATCATATCCCTTTTGAGAAATCTTTCAACTAAGAACTTCCCCATCTCTCTCATCATCCTTGTTGGTCAACATTGTACTCTCTCCAGCATATCTGTCCTTTCTTAAACGTGCAATCAAACTTGTGCACAATACTCTAATGCTAGTCTAACATAGTTATTATATAGCTTGCTTATAACCTCTTTGCTCTTGTTAACTATATTTCAATTTATTATATGTAACATCTTCTTAGCTCTATTCCATGCTTCCAGGCACTAAACACCCACTTTCAGATTACTGCTAATAATCACACCTAAAAAACTTGATCACCCACCTTCAGATTACTGCTAATAATCACGCCTAAATCACACCACCTCATTCTATTCATAATTAAATCTTTTATTTAAGTAACCTACATGAAGAACTTTACATTTTTTACTATTAAAATTCATTTTCAACTTATCTGCCCATCCAAGGAGTTTATCTAGATCAGCTTGAATCTTTATACATCCATCATCATTCCTTACTAAGGTGACCACTTTGGTATCTGCAAACTTAGAAAACTTACATTTATGACCTTTGTCAAAATCATTTATATATATGAGGAACAATAGTGGTCCCAGCGCTACCCTGTGGGACCCCACTCTTTATTTCCCATAATGACTTATTCCATTAGTCTCACACACTTCCTTCTATCCTTCAACCACTCTTTAATCCAATTGTGCACCACTCCACCTATACCACACTTGACAACTTTTTCATCAGCCTTACATTGGGTAAATTATCAAAAGCTTTGCTAAAGTCTAAATGTATATCAACTGGATCATCCCTGTCTATACATTCAGTAATATATTCCATAAATCATAGAAGGTTAGTCTGACATGATCTACCCTTGCTGGGAGTTACGCAGTATCTTATTATTATCCAAATGTTTCTCTACATGAATTTTAAATAACTTTTCTAAAACTTTAATATCCAAAGATGTTAAGTTAACTGGCTAATAGTTTAATAGATCTTCTATACTACCTCTCTTATAAATGGGCACCACATATGCCATTTTCCAGTCATCTCCAATAGCAATAGATTGTTTTAAAATCAAATGCAATGCCTTCGCAATACTGCTACTTCCCTCCTTTAGAATTCTATCATATACACCATAAGGATCTGCTGCCTTATTTTGGTCAATATGTTCTAATAAAAATTTAATTTCATTTAACTCAATGTCAAATGCTGTACACCTATTTATTACATGTATACTAGAGCTTAGGGACTGACTGGAGCTCTGGCTTGGGTTGCTTAAAATTTGTAAAGATATTACAAACACTGAAATTTTAGGTTAAGAAAATTAGATTTAATTATAAGGAAGGAGTAGAATAGTCTACATTCACTTACATTAATGATTATATGCATTTTTCAAAAAAAATTCAGAAAATTACAAAAAAAAAATTTCTTCTTTTTTCTGATTCACAATAGTTATTCAACAGGTTTACTAAGGGAAGACCCTAAGTTAAAGTTTGAAAAAATGTAAGATAAAATTATCAATATAACCTGTATTTATATATATCATTATTTTATTGTTGTGTATCAAAACTGTATCATTTAGCTACATTATTTCAAATTTATTTTTTATACTTTCGGAACATAGGAACATAGGAAAATAGAGACAGTTAGAAGCCACAAGGGCCTATCGAGACTGTCCCAGTACAAACAAATAATAACAATAACAATACTAATACATGCACAAAAGACTAGGTCTATCCCATCCTAATTATCAGTTCATTCAGTCACTATGACTAAACAATCAGCTTCAGCAGTATGGGAGTACTTTACAATGTTTCAGGAAAGGTTCGAAATAGCTAAATGTAACATCTGCAGCCAGGAAATTAGAAGAGGACCTCTGGGTGGCCCAAGTAAAAATTTTCAACAAAATCTTTATGGGGGCATCTAAAATCAAAACAAAGATGAACATTCACTAGCAGAAGAGGAGCGGTCAAAAGAAAAAGAAAATATTGAAAAAAAAACCCAGAAAAAAATCTTTTTTTATATTTAATCCACCATTAAAAAGTATAATTTGCAATTTTAAACTCAACAGTAAACCCCAGTTCATTCACTTAAATTAATGATTATATGTATTTTCTCAGAAAAAATTTAAGAAAATCACACATTTTGTTATATATAAGTTTATAGAGTACAAAAACTTTGTAATATTTTTTTAAAATTTTTTTTTCTTTTGGATTCACATTAGTGATTCAACATGTTTACTAAAGTGATACCCTAATTTAAAGTTTGAAAAAATGTAAGATATAAAATTATCAATATATCCCGCAATTATACATATCATTGCTATGAAATTGCTTGTTTCAAATTTGCATCATTTAGCTACATTATTTCAAAATTATTATTTTGGCCATACTTTCAGTTACTATGGCTAAAAGATCAGCTTCATCAGTGTGGGAGTACTTTACAATGTTTCAGGATAGGCTTGAAATAGCTAAATGTAACATCTGCAGCCAGGAAATTAGAAAAGGACATGTGGCTGCCCCAAGTAAAAAAGTTTTAACCAAATCTTTATGGGAGCATCTAAAATCAAAACAAAAAGATGAATATTCACTAGCAGAAAAGGAGCGGTTAAAAGAAACAGAAGAAAAAGAAAATATTGAAAAAACAAGAAAAAAATCCTAATTTTTTTATATTTTGTTTGAAAAATTTTTTTTTGGACAGCTGAAATTTTCAGGGTGTATGCATTTTCACCTACGTTCTGAGTTGATTTCAAGAATTTTTCTGAGTTTATAAATAGTGGTTTGAAAGTTGTTAGACCCGAAGTTGAAAAGGAAAATGAAAATTTAACTCAATAATCTTAGCCCCAATTTTTTGCATTAGTGGGAACAGATTTTTTTTTTATCACATCTAGAAAAAAAGTTAAAAGCACTTTAAAAAAAGATTTGCAAAAATCATACCCTTCCTGAGAAAAAAATAATTTAAAAAAAAAAAATGCTACCTACTAATTTCTTTATTTTTTGATATTGTTTACAGGAGGGACAGGGAAACAACTTTTATTTAGTACATTATTAAATGCTATTTGTTTGAAGCGAGTTAAACTTTGGGAATTTTTAAAATTTGGTCAAAAATAACCTTTTTGAGAGGCTATATCTCGAAACCAACAAATCACATTGAATAAAGCATAGAGAGGAATTTGTAGCTACATCCCTCCTCTATACACCTACCAAAAATAAGAAGTGTTATAGTTGTAGTTTTTTTTATAATTTTTTTGTCCAAAAAGGTGTAATATTTTTTTTTTTTGATAGTCAGTTTTTGGTTTATAACATTTTTCATATAACTCTGGGAACAAAAGTCTGTTTGAAGCTTTTTTATCTTATAAAATTCAGAATATATATTCCAAATTTCAGGTCATTCCAAAAAGTGGTTTGGTTACAACATTCCTTTGAAATAGGGTCAAATTTCAAAAAAAAAACTTGAATCATTAAAGATTCAGAAAAACGCTAGAAATTGACTTTTTTTTTTTTACTGGGAAAAAAACTAAATGCACTGAAAATTTCAGGAGAACCGGCTGAAAATTAAAAAAAAAAAATTTGAAATTGTACTGTCCACTTAAGTATAATTTGTCATTTTTACCCAGGCAGGCAAACCCCGGTTTTCCCTGATTTTTAGCTGGGGTCAGTAAAAATGGCTGGGGTTTGCCGGGGCTGGGGCCTTGGTTGGTTCATACTTAAACAATTCTGATGTGCTTGTACTTAAGTACAGTGACCTGTACTTAGACCCAAGTCTGTTATCAGTATTCTTATCCATTATCAGCATTCTTATCCTAATACTCTTAACCTGTTCTTATCAACATTGAAGAATATTTTTTCTTTTTCTGGGGAGGGAACAAAGAACAACAATCATTTATCAGTATCCCTCATTGGTGTTTGGTTTTATGAGTAGTCCTTTTATTTTGCATTATGTTATGAGTTTCCTTGCCTCTAAATTTCCCAATTATTTGTGCTCAAAGCTATTAGTTAAAAATGTTTATGTAGATCATTCTTTTATAGTAACAATGAAACTTAAATATCGGATTGTTTATACAGAAGCATACGTTATAATGAATGGAGTTTCTTTTTATCTTTAAAGTTGAAATTCTAACTTGCATGAGTTGAATTCTATATTTGAAGTGGGTGACATTAGCAGACCAAGGTTACCCTTAAAAAAAATGTGAGGCTATCATTTTCATTTAGAAAATGATACCCATAGTATTATGAAAGTAGATTGGGATGTCCTGATTTTGTCTGCCATTTCATGTTTTGAATCTGCATCTTATTTAATGGGAAAATTCTTATGCACCACATATTGGTGTTTAAACCCAAAAATTGATTGTGATGCTGCTTTAGGTGTGTAAATTATTGAAGAATGGAAAAGGGTTGCATCTTCTGTTAATGAGGGGTCTATTTGATATTATTTAAAAAAATAATCCTTAACAAGGACAATAAAAGGAGCTAGACATCTTTTGTAACAGCTCTTAAACCTCCTTTGGGTTTGTTATGTATGCTTGTTGTTATATCCAATCTAAATTTAGATATTTAAAGCAAAAATGGTTTCATTAAAAGAATTGAATAATCCTTGCCTTAAACTTATAGCTGTGGTTAAGGACTGAATGGGGCTGGAATTTTGCTGGACCCAGGGTTGCCTAAAATTTGCAAAGAGGTCAAAAGCTCTGAAATTTTAGGTTAAGAAAATTAGATATAAATTGAGGTTTATTAATTATAAGATTATATGTATTTTCTCCAAAAAAGTTTTTTAAAAATCACAAATTTTGTATAATACAGTTTTCTTACAGTTTTTACTATTAAAGTTCATTTGCCACCTCTCTGCCCAACCAAGAAGCCTATCTAGATCACCTTGAAGCTTTATGCATCCATCATTATTCCTTACTGAGGTAACCACTTTGGTATCATCAGCAAACTTAGAAACCTTACATTTAAGACCTTTGTCTAAATCATTTATATATATAAGGAACAAAAGTGGTCCCAGCACAGAACCTTGTGTGGACCCCACTCTTCACCGTTTCCCATAATGACTTATTACCATTAAGTAATACACACTGCCTTCTGTTCTTTAACCACTCCTTAATTCAATTGTGTACCATTCCATCTATACCATACTGCGACAACTTTTGCATCAGCCTAACATGGGGTACCTTATCAAAAGCTTTGCTAAAGTCTAAATATATGACATCAACTGGATCACCCCTGTCTATACATTCAGTAATATATTCCATAAATTCTAGTAGATTTGTCTGACATGATCTACCCTTTCTAAAGCCATGCTGGGAGTTATATAGTATCTTATCATCTAAATGCTTCTCTATAGGACTTTTCAGTAACGTTTCCAAAATTTTCATAACCAGAGATGTTAAACTAACTGGCCTATAGTTCCCTAAATCTTCCTTATTACCTTTTTTAAAAATGGGCACCACAAATGCTGTTTTCCAGTCCTCAGGTACCTCTCCAAAAGCAATAGATCGCTTAAAAATCAAATACAGTGCCTTTGCAATACTGTTACTCCCCTCTTAGAATTCTACCATTCTTGCTCTAACTGCTCTTGATGTTGAGTCTTAAGATGTTTTTTCATAATGGTTATAGTAAAATTTTTTTCAGTTTTGCCACCTTGTGATAAAATTTTATTGCAAATATTACTTAGTCTCATCATCTTTAATCTTAAAAAATTACCAGGTGACGTTTTTGGCCTGTCCTTTGTGGGACGTTGTAACTACTACAGACAGCATAATAAAAATTCTATAAATTTATAGCATACAAAAGATTTACCTGAAAAATAAATTAAAGTGTAAAATAAACATTAAATGCAAGTATATTTCAATAATGTTTTATATTTTGATGAAGAATCTACATTTATTTATTGGTGCCGATTCTCCAAAAGTAGCTAATCTGAGTGATGCCAATTAATTGGTACATCCCTAATATATATATATATATATATATATATATATATATATATATATATATATATATATATATATATATATATATATATATATATATATATATATATATATATATATATATATATATATATATATATATATATATATATATAAACCCGGCCATTTTTACTGACCCCGGCCCCGGCTAAAAATCAGGGAAAACCGGGGTTGCCGGCCGGGGTTAAAATGGCAAATTATACAAAAAAAAAATTTTTTTTTTTTTTTAAATTTTCAGCCGATTCTGCTGAAACTTTCAGTTATATAGATTTTTTACCGGTAAGAAAAGTCCATTTCTAGCGTTTTTTCAAGTCTATTACGGTTAAAAGTTTTTTTTTTTTTTTTTTTTTGTGGAAATTTTACCCTTTTTCAATAGAATGGCGGTGCCAAACCACTTTTTAGAATGAGCTGAAAGTTGGAGTATTTATTCAAAATTATATGGGCTACAAAAGCCTTTAATAGACTTTTGTTCCCAGAGTTATAGAAAAAATGTTATAAGCCAAAAACTGACCAACTATAGAAAAAAAAATTTTTTGAACTAAAAAAATCCACCTTTTCAGGCAAAATCTTTTTAAAAAAAATACAACTCTAACATTTCCTATTTTTGGGGTGTATAGAGGAGGGGTGGGGCTACAAATTCCTCTATGTACTTTATTCGATGAGATTCGTTGGTTTTGAGATATAGCCTTCAAAAAGGTCCATTTTTGGACAAATTTCAAAAATTCCCAAAGTTTGAGAGGCTATATCTCGCTTCAAACAAAGGGCATTTAAAAATGCCCTAAATAAAAATTGTTGCCCTGTTCCTCTTCTAAACAATATTCACAAATAAAAAAAAATAGTAGGTAGCTTTTTTTTTTTTTTAAATAATTTTTTCCTCCAGAAGGGTACGATTTTTGCAAATTTTTTTCCAAGTGCTTATAACTTTTTTCTAGACGTGATATCAAAAATCTATTCCCACCAATGCAAGAAATTGAGGCAAAGGTGGTATTCAGTTAAATTTTCAGCTCATGTGGACCAGTGGTTTGACCCAGTTATTCATTTTTTTCAACTTTGGGTATAAATAAGTTTCAAACCGTTATAGACTCAAAAAAATGCTCGAAATCAACTCAGAACTTCGTGAAAAAATTCACATACTTTGAAAATTTCAGCTCAATCAGTCAAATAATAAAAAAAAAATTTCAAACAAAATATAAGAAAATTAAGATTTTTTTCTTTTCTGTTTCTTTTGACCGCTCCTTTTCTGCTAGTGAATGTTCATCTTTGTGTTTTGATTTTAGATACTCCAAAACGATTTGGTTGAAATTTTTTTTACTTGTAGCACCCGGAGATTCTCTTCTAATTTTCTGACTGCAGATGTTACATTTAGCTATTTCGAGCCTATCCTGAAACATTGTATTCAAATACTGCAGAAGCTGAACTTTTGGCCATATTGACTAAAAGTATAAACAAAATAATAATTTTTAAATAATGCAGCTAAATGATACAAGTTTGATAAATAGCAATAAAATAACAATGATATGTATAAATACAGGTTAAATTGATAATTTTATATCTTACATTTTTTCAAACTTTACCTTTGGGTCTTACCTAGGTAAACGTGTTAAATCACTATTATGAATTAGAATAATTTTTTTTTTAATTTTTGTACTTTTTTTAAACTTTAAATATACAAAACTGTAATTTTCTGATTTTTTTTTTAGAGAAAATGCATATAATCATTAATTTAAGTAAATGTTGCCTATTCTACTCCTTCCTTACAATTAAATAAACCTTATATCTAATTTTCTTAACCTAAAATTTCAGTGCTTTTGACCTCTTTACAAATTTTAGGTAACCCCGGCCATAACCCCGGCCCCGGCCCCGGCCAAATTCCAGCCCCGGTCGGTCCCTATATATATATATATATATATATATATATATATATATATATATATATATATATATATATATATATATATATATATATATATATATATATATATATACGGTATATATACGGTATATATAAAGTAGTTCTGTGTTTGTTACACCATTTTGTTTTTTAAAAAGGTGATGTATAAGTATGGACCCTTTCAGGTAATCAGGGATTATCTGCAAGGGGTAATTTAAAATTATATTTATTAATGGTGGATTAAATCAAAGAAAATGTAAGAAAATTATGATTTTAATTCCATTACTCCTTTGTTACATATTGGGTGTGACAAAATGAATGCAACATAAAAGAGGAAACAAACAATTCATTCACTTAAATCACTATTCACTTTCAGAATCATCTTGAACATTTACATTATAAGTTTTAGAATTTGGGGGATTGAATTGTTCAGGATCAGAGAGAGGCAGTGATATTAGATATGTTACTGCTCTAATATTGTATTTTAAAAACAGTAACATTTCTACATTTTTTTTTGGCAATAATTTGATTGTCATTTTTAATTGATTTCCCAACTTTAAATTCTTTTTCTGGCTCTGGAGCTTGCTGGTGGGCACTAATATACTCTTGTTAGTGTGGGAAGATTATTCCTATTTGCCTTCCAGATTACAAAATAGTTATCATTGATATTAATTTTTTTCATTTTACCTAAGTAAACTTGTTGAATCACTAATGTGAATCCAAAATATTTTCTAAATTTTTGTATTTTTTTCAAACTTTTATTATACAAAATCTGTAATTTTCTGAAAAAATGCATGTAATCATTAAGGGAATGTTGGCTATTCTACTCATTCCTTATAATTAAATTAATCTCAATTAAAATTAAATCTATTTTTCTTAACCTCTAATTTTCTTAATTTCAGTGCTTTTGATCTCTTCAAATTTTAGGCAACCCCAGCCCTGGTAAAATTCCAACCCCAGTCAGTCCCTATGTAGAGTAAGCACTTGTAAATTTGTTGGGGTTTATGTAAAAGGGGAGGGTAGTGAGATCATACACTCTGTTTGGTTTGAGGGTATACTAGAGACCCTCTTAGAAGGTGAAACCCAAAAAAGAATGAACCAAAGGGCAGTGGAGTGAAACTTTATGGTCGAGACCACCTTATCCCACTGCAGGTTATGCCCTGTGGGGGTTTGGCATCACTTTGGATAGTACCACATCCTTTCATATATATATATATATATATATATATATATATATATATATATATATATATATATATATATATATATATATATATATATATATATATATATATATATATATATATATATATATATATATATATATAAAATAATTAATTTTAAACATTTTTTGACCAGGTACATACATAATTTTATGCTTTAGAGTATTATACACAGAAATTATATATATTTAATGGATACCAATATACAAGAACAAATTTTAAACTTATTAAAAGATAAGGATGAATTGTTATCTACTGAAGCTGCCAATTTACTTGGGGAGCCACATCAAAAAATTGTTGGAGTTATTAAATCCCTGGAGTCTTTTGGAAAAATAATTGAAGTTTCACAGCAAAGTCAAAAAATTTGGGTTTGTTCTGAGGAAGGTGAGAAATTGGCAGAGGATGGCTCTCATGAGGCTAGGTTGTTTCATTTCATTTCTGAAGAAGGAGTAACTGTTGACAAAATCAAAAGTGATTTTCCTTCTTCAGGAGTAGCTTTGGGGGCAGCATTGAAGAATAAATGGGTTAGAAAAGAGGGAAACACAATCCTTAAAAATATTGATAGTATTGTAGATTTAGTTCAGGCAAACTTAATTAAAATAAAATCTGGAGATTTTTTAGCTGTTGATGACAAAATTAAAAGTGATTATAAAAAAAGAAAACTGATAAAGGAAAATGATGTCATAAGTTTTGTGATTAAGAAAGGAAGTGCGTTTAGTACAATGGTGACTAAACAAGAAGCCGAACTTACAAAGGAGATGATTGAAAGTGGCGATTGGAAACAGAAATCTTTCAAGCCTTTTAATTTTAAATCAAAGGGAAAACTAGAACTGAGATCAGGACATTTACATCCACTGATGCAACTTCGAGGTGAATTTAGGAAAATATTTTTGGAAATGGGATTTTCAGAAATGCCCACCAATAATTATATTGAGAGTGCATTTTGGAATTTTGATGCATTATTCCAACCACAACAGCATCCAGCAAGAGATGCTCAAGACACTTTTTATATTTCTGATCCAGAGAAAACATTATCTGTACCACTTGATTATCTTGAAAAAGTAAAGTCAGTACATTCAGAAGGTGGATTTGGATCAGTAGGATACAGAAGCCCATGGAGTTTTGAAGAGTCACAAAAGAACTTGTTAAGAACACATACCACTGCAGTAAGTGCTAGACTCCTTTACAAATTAGCTCTAGATGGATTTAGGCCAGCAAAGTACTTTTCTATTGATAAAGTTTACCGAAATGAAACACTGGATGCAACACATCTTGCAGAATTTCATCAAGTTGAAGGTGTTATTGCTGATCGAAATTTAAGTATGAAACATCTTATGGGAGTATTTTCTGCTTTCTTTAAAAAAATTGGAATTCCTAGTATTCGTTTTAAACCAACATATAACCCTTACACTGAACCATCAATGGAAATTTACAGTTTCCACGAAGGCTTAGCAAAATGGGTTGAAATTGGTAATTCAGGCTACTTTCGACCAGAAATGTTAAGACCCATGGGGCTTCCTGAAGATGTAACAGTTGCAGGATGGGGTTTGTCTTTGGAGAGACCAGCAATGATAATGTTTGGAATTAATAACATCAGGGAATTAGTTGGTCCTCGTGTTAAAATGGAACTTGTTTTGGAAAATCCACTTTGCAAAATTGAAAAGAATGTTTAATATCTTAAATTATTTTTCTTCATATTTGTTGAAATATGTTAATTTAATATATGCTTATAGAATGTGTGACACAAAAATATTGTAAGATCTTGATAAAATTTTTAATAATTTCCTTAGAAAATTTTAAGTTCAAACTTAAAATTTTATTGCACATTTCAAATTTGAAAGTATTGAATGTAATCTTAGAATTTTAAATTTATTAGTTATTATAATTTTTTCTTTAAATTTTATTTATAAGTAATTTTATTTATTAACTCATTCCAAAAGGGTGTTTAGTTTTCCCATATCAAAATTGGGTCTACTTAGTGTTTCTTTTTTTTTCTGTTCTTGTTTTTTTGTTTTATTAGTTGTGTAATAAAATTGAAATATAATTTGATTCTCTTATGAACCTTATATACGCACATTCAACTTATGAACCTTATATATGATAATTCAATTATAACCTAAAACATAAAAAGGAATGGTCGGTCCCTTGGTAAAAAAGCTATTAGCACTTGATAGTTGGAATCTAAATACAGAAGAATAATTTGTCATCAAAATACCCCCAGTCCAGATTTTAATGAAACTTACATAAAGTTTAAAATATTTAAAACTAAAATAGTTATATAAAAGTTATGATATATATATATATATATATATATATATATATATATATATATATATATATATATATATATATATATATATATATATATATATATATATATATATATATATATATATATATATATATATATATATATATATATATATATATATATATATATTATATATATATATATATATATATATAATATATATATATAATATATATATACGGTAAATATATTTATATACTGTATTAATTTCTTTATATTCCTTCCAGGTTTTCCTATGAGTTTTATAAGTATCTGAATATATACCTTACTAGTAAATATTTATAAAAAAATTCACAATGTGTGTCGAATGGGATATGATTTCACTTTCAAATTTTACTTTTGCGCTTGTTTAACACATCATTTCCATATGCATTGTACTTAGATACTTGGACACAAGTATTAGGAGAGCTTTCAGTGGCATTCAACTTCAGTCAATGAAGTCCACATCACTTTTTGTCAAATAATTTTTGAGGAGGTGGAGTAAAATTTGAATTTCTTCATACCAAGACGTAAGTAAACTTATCAAATGGTTGTTATTGGAAAATACTTGGTAGGAACAGTTGTGGGTAGAGGAAGATATGGATGGGTATCCAGGGCAAAAAATTTGGAGTTAAATATGCAAGTTGCAATAAAGCATGCACCATGGGCAGTTGGAGAAGGTTGCAAAGGTGGAAAAAATCATGAAAAGTGTGATCATGTAAAGGATTCTTTGTGGCAAGCTGCACTGATGCATGAAGCTTCAGTGCTTTCTAAAATTTCTCATCCAGCTATTGTCTCTTTACTAGATGTTGGAGAAGAACCATCTGGCACAATGTATATTTGCTTAGAAGATTTAGGAAATACATCTCTTACAACCTGGGTTTTAGAACAGAGTGGCTCAGCATTATCTGAATCTGTATCAAAAATAATTTTATCTCAAACCGCAGGTGGTCTTCAACATTTGCATGATTTAGGAATTTTGCATAGAGACGTAAAACCAGACAACATTATGATAATCAAGTCCTCCAGAAATTTGTGTGTCAAAATTATAGATTTGGGTTTGGCAGCTACATGGGCTCCTGAAAAGCTTCTAAATACCTCAGTTGAGTTCAGAGCAGGAACTTTACCATACATGGCACCAGAACTCATGAAACCAAACACATTTTATGGTTGTAAGGTTGACGTATTTAGTTTAGGAGCTTCATTGTATTTTTCTCTTTTTGCCGAGTGTCCATTTAATGAATTTACAAGAAATAATATTAGATCAACTACATCAATATATGGTCTTCAAGCGCATCATGAGGAGAACATAGATTCTGTATCTAAATATTTTGCTTCTTTGCTACGAGCAATGCTTTGTTCAGATCCATCAAAACGTTGCACTTTAGAGTCGGTTTTAAAATTTCATAACGTAGAAGAAATTATTTATAAAACATGTAACTCCACCTCCCTGAAAAGCATAACTTGAAATACGCTTATATGGGTAAAACCGTATATTGATTTTGGAGCTTTCTTCTGATTTTGTTTTATGTATTATTCCATTAGAATATAAGTAAAGCATTTGTATCTGTATTATATATATATATATATATATATATATATATATATATATATATATATATATATATATATATATATATATATATATATATATATATATATATATATATATATATATATATATATATATATATATATATATATATATATATATATATATATACAAAATGGTAGTTCAATTCATTAGCCTGTTTCCGTATATCCATAGTAATTTGGTTATATTATTTAAGGTTTCAAAACCTTAATGCTTTGTTTTAGTTTTAACACTATTTAAATAAAGTTTTATGTCTCTTACCAAATTTTATTCATTAGATTTAAAAAGGAAGGAAATTTATTGTACGATTTATATATATATATATATATATATATATATATATATATATATATATATATATATATATATATATATATATATATATATATATATATATATATATATATATATATATATATATATATATATATATATATATATATATATATATATATATATATATATATATATATATATATATATATATATATATATATATATATATATATATATATATATATATATATATATATATATATATATATATATCTCCTCTGGTGGCAAAAGCCAGAGGCTTACCAATTTCTACCAGAGTTTGGGAAAAAGTCGGAAATCTGGTCAACAATGGCAGACATGATCCAATACACGGCGTTTAAAAGTGTACAAGTCAAAGGAAATAAAACATAAAGGGAGTGTGTTCCAGACTATACCAGTAGAGTACATGTAAGATTGCGCATGGGTAGGATGGTTGGACAGAGAAAGGAATTCAGTTCTGTTCAGAAGAGCAGTTTCTGTTATAATAGCAATAATACGATGGGTAGAAGGAGATTGGAGAAAGTTTATAAGACGAAAAGCCCTAGACTCCACCTTTTCGAGAAGAGCTGTATGTGTTGAACCAACTCGGATGTGCAAGGCGCACTCCATACAGGGGCGAGCAACACCCCTATAAAGAGCAATCAACTGTGGTGGCGTAAAAAATCACGAAGGCGCCTCTGAATACCCAACCTCTTAGAATCTTGTTTAAAAAGAGAAGTAATATGATCCTTTTAAGAAAGATCACGAAAACGAAACACTGAGAATATTGAGGACAGATGAAGGTTTGAGTCGAATGTTTTCGAAAATGTCATAGTTGTGTGGAAGGTTGTGTCAAGTAGAAAGATGGGAGAGTTGAGTTTTTGAAGCAATGAAAACAACCATGTTTTCTGTGTCCCAAGATCAGAGGTCAGTTTCTCCAAGGTCACCTTTCTTGCAACATTTAATTACTGTTGGGAGGGGCGTCTTTCAATGTGAAAGGATTAATGAAGGTGGAGTCATCTACATAGGAGTGGATAGGTGATGAAGTAATAGAGAGAAGGTCATTAATGAAAAGTAGAGAGAGAATTGGGGATACGACAGATCCCCGAGGAACACCACTATTTATAAATTAAAAGAAGAATGGTGGCCGTCTACAATAGCTGCTATAGAACGACCAGAATGGAAATTAGAGAGAAGGATAGATTCTAAAAGAGAGAATTTTGGAAATCAAAGCTTTATGCCCGACTCTGTCGAAGGCTTTTGATATGTCTAGCGCCATAGCGAAAGATTCACCGAAGAGCGGAAGGCCAAGAGTCAGTAAGAAAGGAAAAAGATAACCAGTAGAGCTTTCTTTACGAAAACCATACTGGCGATCAGATAAGATTAGATGAATTGAGGTGTTTGCAAATTTTCCTGTTATAAAGGGTAGATTCGAAAATTTTAGAAAGAACGAAGGTTAAAGAAATAGGACGATAGAGGGAGGGTTGAAAGGGGTCCCTCTTCTTTGGCACATGCTGAATATATATATATATATATATATATATATATATATATATATATATATATATATATATATATATATATATATATATATATATATATATATATATATATATATATATATATATATATATATATATATATATATATAATATAGAATTATGTTATAAATCTTATTAATGAAAAACTATAACTTGAAACTAGAATGACTGATAGAGAATCATCTTCAAGATTGTACCGTGGCTCAATGATTGGCTCAGTGATTGACTCACGTGCTTGAGGGCGCCGGTTCGATCCGACTTGGGGATCCTAGGTATATACTACCTAGAAAAGTTCCTCTCCTCGAATAAGGCAATGCCCGTGAGATGTGAACTTTTATTTAAAAAAAAAAAAAAAACTAAAATAATGAGTACAATAACAGAATACTCAAGTTGTTCATTTTGAACGGTTTAAAATCTCGATAGTAGGTGTTTTTTTTTTTATTTATTTATTTATTTTTTTTTTATATATAGTTTCTTCACTTTCTTGTTGGAACCTGAAGAGGAAACTTTACTCCCATAGGAAATTTGTTTCTTTTATTATCTATTCATTTCTAGTGTTTATTTTCCCTTATCAGAACCTGAAACGAGGCGTTTTCATCTTGAATTTTTTTTTTTTCGATTTTAATATATATATATATATATATATATATATATATATATATATATATATATATATATATATATATATATATATATATATATATATATATATATATATATATATATATATATATATATATATATATACTTGTAAATCTGTAAATCTTCCTTTCCTCCTCTTATTCATTCTGATGGTCCTGTTGCTAACACTCCAACTGTGTCGGCCTCCTGTTCTCTATTTCCACCCTGGAAGACTCCGGCAATCAACCTTCTACTCCTTCTCCTCTCAGATGTCCCATGCCTTTACCTGTCATTACATTTGATCAGGTGCATGGCTTCTGAAATCTATGAACATTAGAAAGGCAAGCGGCCCGGATGGCATTCCTACCCAAGTTTTAAGGGAGTGTGGGTCAGAGCTAGCTCCATCCCTCGTTCAACTTTTCTCTCTGCGCCTCAATACAGTGTTGGAAGTGAGCATTAGTCCAACTTATTCTGAAAAAGGTAGCCTCTCTGATCCTTCTATCACCCTTGTATTCTGTCTAAGATCTTTGAAACCCTTCTCAACTTTCATTTCTTAGATTAACTGGAACTTCACTCTCTTCTTTCTGATCATCATGATGTATGGCTTTCTGCGTTCGAGGTCTACTGGTGATATACTTTCCTATCACACAGATCTATGGTCTGCCCTTAAGGACGATGAGGAGACGTGTGGTGGCGCTTGACATATCCAAGGCATTTGACCGTGTGTGATATGCGTCAATGTTCTCCAAGCTCTCCTTCTCTTTGCTTGCTTATGTCTAGCTTTCTTTATAATCGTTCCATTGCGGCTGTTGTTGATGGGGCGACTTCTTCCTTCTCTGTCAGTAGTGGTGTTCTTCAGGGCTCTGTCTTGTCTCCTACTCTATTCCTACTTTTCATTAATGATCTCAGTTGCTCGTCTAACCCTATCCATTCATGTGTCGATGACTCGACCCTCCTTTCTTCTACTCATTTCAAATCTGCTCCCTCCTTTGCATCTCGAGTTGCCTCAAGTCTTCATCTTTTCGAATCCATTCTTGCAGATTTGGATAGAATTTCCCAGGGGGGTCGTCTCAACATTGTGAAATTCAACTCTTTAAAAACTCAACTTCTAGAGATCTCCCTCACAAAGACACCTCCTAACTCTTTTATTTCTTTCGATGATTCTCCCGTCTCTTTTGTTGACAATATAAATATTCTTGGCCTTACATAATCAAAAAAATGTCTTGGAAACCTCACATCACAATGGTTACTAGGGTGGTCTCAAAGAAGCTGGGAGTTCTGTTTAGGCTGCGAGAATTTTTTTCTTCGTAGTTACTCCACTTATTCAAGGGCCTCATCCGTCCTTGTATGGAGTACTGCTCTCATATCTGGGGTGGACCAGGTTTAGCCCGTCTTTTAGATAGAGTTGAGTCAAAGTCTAAAAGAATTATAAACTGTTCCGCTCTTACAAATTCACTTAACCCTTTATTTATGCGACGTGACGTTGGTGCCCTGTCTCTTTTCCATAGGTACTACAGTGGCAAATGCTCGAGGGAACTGTCCACTCCCATACCTCCACCTGTACGGCGTCCTAGTAGGGGTACATTGTCTGTACATCAGTTTTGTGTAGACAGGAAACTCGAGACTTGTTCGCTGTGGTGCCTTCTATACAGCCACCTCTGTTTTGTGGAATTCTCTCCCATCTTCTGTTTTTCTTGTTTAATTTAATCTTTATTCCTTTAAAGACCACGTCTGTGCTCGCCTACGAAATTTGTGTTAGGTGGGGCTTGTGTGTTGTTTTATCTTTTCTATTGCTCTAACACCCCATCCTTGAATAGGGCTCAGCCCGTGAGCTGTGGTGATGTGTAAAATAATAAAATTATAAGATAACTATAAATTCTATTAATTAATGAAAGTTTCATCCTATTTTCTTCTCATTTTTAGTATGTAATTAAAATAACATCAATGAGTACTTCATTTTTAGAATATCAAATTTACATATGCAGTTTTTTTTGGTTTTGTGGTAGTTAATTGTACCCATTTCTTTTCAACTGTGTTAAAACTGCAGCATAAAATGTGGAGACAACAATAATATTACTTTAATTGCTATATCTAAAGATACTTGGGGAGTGGAAAACTTATACTTATGAGTTGAAAAAAATAGTGGTAGTTCCAGTGCTTAAATATCAGTTCTTTTTGCTAACCAGCTGTTGGGGCAGACAGTCGGACTACACTCTTAATGTAATGGTAGTTACTCCGTCATATCATTATTGATGTATACCAGTATATTTAATTTCTGTACCTCTCTTAGCTTAAAGTTTTTTTTCGTACTTTAACATCTAATTTGACTCCCCATTTCATTTTTTTCTCAAGTAATGCTCAGTAAGTTTTATGATCCAAAATTATTGTCATAGAAGGTTTACTTTTCAACAAACATCATTTCACCGACATTTAGGAAATTGACATCTCTTCTTTCTGTCTGTCCCTTCTATTGTTTTATTTCAATCAACAAAAAGTAAAACAAAGCTTCTGAGTTTTTTTTTGTAGCAGTTTAAGAGATCTCTTTCATTTGTGTAAATTTTTCTTTCAGATCTTCGTTAGCTTCATTACTATGCTATACTTAGGTTACCTCACTACACTTATCTAAAATTACTATGTAGAGCCCTTTCGTTTTTCATTGATCAGAACTGTTAATTGTAGAAGTCTTTTTCTTAGGTTATTTCCCTCCTCCGTCACTGTGAAGGGTAATTATATATATAAATCAGGGGTAGCTCTTGACCTGGTTGCAAGTTTGTGCATCTACCATTATATATAACTAACTAGTGTACAACTGTTATTTTATTTTTTATTCCATTATTCTTTTAATAGGATTATGAAATATTATAAATTAAATTGCATCTTATTATAATAACACTCCAAAAAAAAAGGTACTTAATGTAATAAAAAAAAGGGTCATACAATTTTGATTTGTTATTAAAATCAACAAAATGTTTGCAAAACTTTTGCAAACGCATGATTTAATGTAAACGGACGAGATAAGTGTGCATGCACAATCCGAGCGCGAACGCTTTTATACATGCAATTTGTTTGCAATCAAAAGGCAAACATTATATTTCAGCTTACGAACATTTTAATAAAAATTTAAAAAAAACATAGATTTAAATTTTTTGTGCTTCAGCTGAAAGTATTTTTATTATTATTATTATTATAGTATAAGTTTTCATTGTACAAAGGTTAATTCAATGATTTCGGGCACCATATATATATATATATATATATATATATATATATATATATATATATATATATATATATATATATATATATATATATATATATATATATATATATATATATATATATATATATATATATATATATATATATATATATATATATATATATATATATATATATATATATATATATATATATATATCGTGCACAATTTAAACGATAGTGTGATTGGCTCAGGTGCTGGTTCGATTCCACTTGCTAATCCTAGGTATTACCAAGAAAAGTTCCTCGCTCGAATAGGTCAATACCCGTGACATATATATATATATATATATATATATATATATATATATATATATATATATATATATATATATATATATATATATATATATATATATATATATATATATATATATATATATATATATATATATATATATATATATATATATATAGTATATATATATATATATATATATATATATATATATATATATATATATATATATATATATATATATATATATATATATATATATATATATATATATATATATATATATATATATATATATATATATATATATATATATATATATATATATATATATATATATATATATATATATATATATATATATATATATATATATATATATATATATATATATATATATATATATATATATATATATATATATATATATATATATATATATATATATATATATATATATATATATATATATATATATATATATATATATATATATATATATATATATATATATATATATATATATATATATATATATATATATATATATATATATATATATATATATATATATATATATAGGATAAATGCGTAAAAGATTTTTACTTACATTAAAATTTAATAAAAATTTAACCAATCATCACAGAAATTCTCTGCATGTTAAACTTTGAAAAAAGTATTATAAATACCCATAGGTTTGTGTGTCCAATAAATGTCACCATTTTCGGTCTCAATTTTGTTCAAACGCTATGTATGAATCTCCACATAAGTTACATCTTGTTAAATAACTCCTGAAAGTCTGATATTGCAGTTCAGCGTAAGCTTATGACCCACCACCAGGACTGATCATTTGTAAATTTGAAGGCCAGAATCAAATATACATTTGAAAAATTCGTTGTTGGTCTGTATCATCGCACAAACTATACTAGGAGATTAGTAAATTAGATAATAGATTTCGATGAGCACACGAATTGTAAATATCTATATATATATATATATATATATATATATATAATATATATTTATATATATAATATATATAATATATATATATATATATATATATATATATATATATATATATATATATATATATATATATATATATATATATATATATATATATATATATATATATATATATATATATATATATATATATATATATATATATATATATATATATATATATATATATATATATATATATATATATATATATATATATATATATATATATATATATTTATATTTTTCTGATGAGAATGAAACGAAAAATGTTAAAATATAACTTACATAAATATACATCAATTTTGTAACTCTCTAATGGTATAGTATAACATTAATTAATTAAATAGGTTTAATATAATGGCAAAAATTATAATTTATAGTAGTTGTTGAGCAATTTTGTTACGCTAAAGAAAAATAATTATTGTTATAAATAGAAAAAAATTTTGCTTTCTTTGTAGAATAAATTGTATTTTGTTATACTCAGTACGTAAACATACAATAATTAAATGATTTATTTTAAATATTTTGACTTCGAAAGACATTATAATACATGTACTTCAGATGTGGATGTCCTTTCATTTTTGACAAAATATGTAGCAAATTTTATTAATTCGTATAACATAACCAACGTCTGGTGCAGTAAAACTTTCTCTCCTGTAGGAATTACCAGCCACACTAGCATAAAAACTCTTGAAGGACATTATTTTGGAAGATTTGTTGCTACGCAGTTATGAAAAAAATATACTACTATCATGTATTTATATAAATTTTTTGGTGTGAAAAGTTTTCGGCAAAACATTTAAATGGTAAATGTATTTATAATTAATTAAAAATATATTTTCAGTATTTAAATACTTTCGTAATGTATTTTGAATTTAAGAAAATTTTTCAAATGTAAATACATTTTCATGTATTTTCTGCCCAGCAGCCTGTTTTTTCTTTTTTGTATGCATGAGTAATAATTTCCAAAGCAGTGTTGACGTAATAAAAATCAAATTATACATAAATCAGTTTTTTAAAAAATGTAAAAAAAAAAAAATTCCCCCCCCCCCCCCCGAAAAAAAAAAAATTAAATAAATAAAAATTAAGCTCTTCGAGCTGGGGAAAAATTTAATCAACGTCCAACGATATTTTTGCTAAATTATTGAAACCTGCAAACACCTTTATTTTAGAGTGGCGAGTGAGTTATAAAATTTATTTTAAAATTTCAATAGAAATTTTCTTAGAATGTTTTAATTTATTTTGCAAGCTTACGAATAAGACCGTGACGTTTCAACCCTTAATCACAAATTTTATTTTAAAATAAAATAATCATAATAAGCTACCCAGTATCTATGAACTTCTTCAAAAAAGTTTATTGTAATTAACTGGTTCCATAGAATACGTAGTACTGCAGTGTGTGTGTGTTGGGGGTGAATACACAGGGTCGCCAAAAATGATGCCAGCATTCGTCAATCAATCCCCCCCGACTTCCGCAAGATTTTTTTTTTTTTTTATTTAATCGATTTAATGACCAAATTCACTTTACATTTCATATTGTATGCGAAGCTCTTACTCTCTATTTCCTAATAGAATTTTTTTCTTCAAATTTAAGTGGAGAGAAAGTTTAAACGCCAAAAATGATTATTTTAATATTCACCTTAATATAATAAAAGTTAAACACAGAACTTTAAAATATTTAAAAAAATTAAATAGTGAATTGGTTCTACTCATTTTCGTAATTTTTGTACTAAAATAATTTAAAATAGCTTGCATTTTTCAAATAAAAAAAAAAAAAAAAAAAATTTAATTTACCCTAATTATATACTTATTACTTAAGCGAATAAGCTCACACAAATAAAGTTTAATTTGATTCATGTATAAAAAAAACTCAACCTGATTGCTACACACTCCTTAAAATTCCTTCTACAGATGTCCGCCTATTTAAGATTCAAAACCACGCCCACCGGTAGTCAAAAATACCCTCGATTTTACTGTACCAGGGTAGTTTTCCTATCCAAATAGTCGGTGTAACTTTATGAACTTTGCAGGTATAACAACTCAATTTCCCCTGTCTAAAAACAACAAACCTCGAATAGGGTTCTGAACAAACAAAGTAAGAACTCTAATTCTATATAGTAGGTATTCTAGTTTATTAAACGTTTAAATTCTAGCTCTATCTGCTGACGTCGTCGGATCCATTTAAAAAAAAATTTTTTTTTTAAACCACCACAGTACCGTATCTGAAGGAATCAGTTCGGGTTGTGTGAATCTTTCGTACGATCCCTAAGAAGCATTTTCCTAGAGCTCCTATTTGAATGAAGCAATATGATGAAGTTAAGAGATTTAAAAAGAAAAAAGTTTAAAATTTGGTAATTAAGGTAAAATGACCTCTAATCTTCTTGAAGATCAGAGAATGCCTTGCTATTTCTAATACTTTGAACTCGGGGAATTTTTTTTTTTTTTTTTAGTGGGGTGGGAGGCATTCTCTCACTTGAACATATTAACTCCTTTTTATCAACCATAATTGTATTAACTTACTTTAATTTAAATTTATCTCCGTTGCAAAATCAATAAGGGTAAAATTTAAATATTCGTTGCAGAAACTTGAGCAAATCGTATATAAATTATTATGTATTTCGAGATAAAATGAAACAAGAACATTCCTTCATTATTTATTAATCTTCTGATTTTGTCGTTCTGGTGTATACAAGCTGGGCATGATGCTTAACAACTTGTCTAATCAAACCTGAAAATTATAAATAAATAAATAATATAAATAAATAAATAAATAAATAAATAAATAAATAAATAAATAAATAAATAAATAAATAAATAAATAAATAAATAAATAAATAAATAAATAAATAAATAATATATATATATATATATATATATATATATATATATATATATATATATATATATATATATATATATATATATATATATATATATATATATATATATATATATATATATATATATATATATATATATATATATATATATATAATGGATCGGATGTCATTTTCTCATTTGCGGATGCGGATATAAGAATTTTCGTCAAGTGCGGATGCAGATGTCAGTTTTGATGAGGATGCATTCATATATAATATATATATATATATATATATATATATATATATATATATATATATATATATATATATATATATATATATATATATATATATATATATATATATATATATATATATATATATATATATATATATATATATATATATATATATATATATATATAATCGTTAAGTTGAGATAGCTTTTTTCCTAGTAAACATTAACCTAATTAGAAAGGTCAAAGCCAGTACTCAGGGTTTTTACATACTCATTTAATACACTGTTAACGTTTCACACCGTATCTCGGTCCGTCTTCAGAAAAAGTTAAATTTACAAATTTCAATTTTAAAATACACTCAAAATATAAATTCATTAACTATCTATATGATATTTAAAATAACAATAGTTGCAATAGAGGAGTTTCCATTAGTTCTTAACTTTCTCTTTGCTCTCCTTTACACTGCCATAAAAGACCATTTTACAAATTTATATTGTAAAATACACTCAAAATAAAAATTCATTAACGATCTATATGATATTTAAAATAATAATAATTGCTATAGAATAGTTTCCATTAGTACACTGCCATAAAAGACAATGGAGATACGCACCCTTTTTATTATTATTTTTCTAATTTCTCTATTCATCAACATGTATCTCCCCTCTTGATTGAATAATTTTGAAGATTTACATATAAAAACTCTTTGCCCATCTTTAAATGATCAAGCTCCTTCTATTGACCTTTTCACTCAATAATGAAATTTTTTTTTTCCCCCCAAAATAGTCCAGCCTTTTCATTTTTATTTATGTTATTTCAATATTAAGATTAATACTTTACTTTTTTATTGCAATTATTATTATTTTAACATATAGATAATGAATTTATATTTTGATTCTGTTTTAAATTAGAAATTTAAAAAATTTAGTTTGTGCTGAAGACAGACCGAGATATGGTTTGAAACATTTACAGCGTATTATTTAAATGAGTATGTGGAAACTTTTAGTACTGGCTTTGATCTTTCTATTTAGATTAAGGTTCACTACGAAAAAGTCTCAACTTTTATATATATATATATATATATATATATATATATATATATATATATATATATATATATATATATATATATATATATATATATATATATATATATATATATATATATATATATATATATATATATATATATATATATATATATTATATGTGATGGCATCCGCATTTTCAAAAATTCAACATCCGCATCCATCCGCATCCGCATTTCTCCAAAATTCGACATCCGCATCCGCAAATTAGCAAATTAGAAAATATGACATCCGATCCATCACTAATATATATATATATATATATATATATATATATATATATATATATATATATATATATAATATATATATATATATATATATATATATATATATATATATATATATATATATATATATATATATATATAGCGAATTGTAGATCAAGAGTGAGGGTGAAGAGAGAACTATCGGATTGGTTTAGCATAGGAGTGGGATTGAGACAGGGGTTTGTAATATCTCCATGTTATTTAATCTATTGATGAATGGGTTACTTAGAAAAATGGAGAGAGAAGGGAAGAGTATTACGTTGAGAAATATGGAGGGTGAATGTGAAGTGAATGTTTTACTTTTTGCAGATGATGCGGCATGTGTTGGTGGCAGAATCTGGAGAAAAGATGAGAATACTTGTGAGAGAGTTTGAAGGGAAATGTGCAAACACGAGATTGAAATTCAATCCAGCGAAGAATAAAGTTATGAGGATTGGAGGTGGGGATGAGGAAATGTGAAGGGAGGAATTGGTTTGTAGAAGTGTAAGAATGGAAACTTGAGGAGGTGAATGAATTCAAATATATAGTAATGTTGGGTGGAAGGTAAGGGTGGGACGGAAAAAGGAATAAAGAACAGAGTGGTAGAAGGAACGAAAGTATTGGGGGGCCTAAGAAAAGTATGGAAGAAAGGAAAAATTTCGAAAGAAATAAAGATAAGAATGTTTGAATGTATGTGTTCACCTTCTGTATTGTATGTGTGTGAAACATAGACGATAAGTGCTCGGTCGAGAAAAAGTTTCAATGTCTTTGAGATGAAAGATTTGAGAGCGATATATAAATTGAGAAGGATTGATAGGATTAGATATGAAAGAATAAGGGAGATGTGTAAATGGAAGAAGGGTGTAATTGATAGAGAGGAGGAGGATGTGCTAAAATGGTTTCGACATATGTGAAGAATGAAAGAGAATAGAATGGTTGGCAAGGTACGTAGATCCGATGTAGATAGGGGAAGGGTAGGGGGAGGGGAAGGCCGAAGTGGAAATGGATGGATGGAGTGAGAGTGATTTTGATGGAAGGAATTTGAGTTTAGACGAGGGTAGAAGATTTGTGGAGACAGAGATGGAGGGAGGTGGTGAAAGCGTTGAAAGGTAAGAATAGTTATGTTTGTAAGGGAATTGTGGCGGGCACCACCTCACGAAAGTGGGAAAGGTGATAGTGAAATATATATATATATATATATATATATATATATATATAATATATATATATATATATATATATATATATATATATATATATATATATATATATATATATATATATATATATATATATATATATATATATATATATATATATATATATAGATGGAGCGATACCAAAATTTTTACCGATACCGATACTTTACTCCGATACTTTACTCCTATACAAATTTTTTGCCGATACCGAAATACCGATAACCGATACCGATACTTCACTCCATCCCTAATATATATATATATATATATATATATATATATATATATATATATATATATATATATATATATATATATATATATATATATATATATATATATATATATATATATATATATATATATATATATATATATATATATTATACATCCGTATCCGAACTTTTCGAAAATTCAAAATCCGCATCCGCACTTTCGAAAATTCAACATCCGCATCCGCACTTTCGAAAATTCAACATCCGCATCCGCAAATTGGAAAATATGACATCCGATCCATCACTAATATATATATATATATATATATATATATATATATATATATATATATATATATATATATATATATATATATATATATATATATATATATATATATATATATATATATATATATTTTAGAGATGAATACGATTTGCATCCTCATCAAAACTGACATCCGTATCTGTACTTTCAAAAATTCAACATCCACAAATGAGAAAAATATGACATCCAATCCATTACTCCAGTGAGCAAAGGCCGGAGTCTTACCGAATTCCACCGGAGATAAAAAAAAATTCTATCCTGGTCGATGGAGGCCAACATGTCCATTTACAGGGAGTTTGAAGTGTGCAAGTCAAAGGAAGTTGGGAAAACTGATGAAGAGTGTGTGTTTCAGACTTCATCAGAGTTGGAGAGTTGGACAGAGAACGGATTAGACTGTGCAGAAAGGCGAGTGGCATGAGCTCTTCTCAATGGATGAGGTATGTGACAAGAGAGTTCAGAAGAGCAATGTCCGTTGTAATAGCGATAGTATAGAGAGAGTGATGCAACAATTCAATGGGCAGTAAAAGATTGGTTAGTAGGATAGTTGATGAGACAAAAATCCCTAAACTTCACCTTCTCAAGAAGAACTTTATGAGTGGAACCACCCCAGATGTGTGAAGCATACTCCATACAGGGATGAACAACACCCTTATAGAGAGCACGCAACTGGGGTGGCGTGAAGTAATTCTGAAGGCGACTCACAATACTCAACCTCTTAGAAGCTTGTTTAGAAAGAGAAGTTATCTCTCCAAGAAAGATCACGAGAAAGAGAAGTTATCTTTCCAAGAAAGATCACGAGAAAAAGATACACTGAGAATACTAAGAATAGATGGTTTAAGCTACGTGTTTTCAAAGAAAATATCATAGATGTGTGGAAAATTGTGTTGAGTGGAGAGATGGAAGAACCGAGTTTATGAGGCACTGAAAACAACTATGTTTACTCTGCTGTTCGGAGGGACATCTTTCAAACTGAAAGGAGTAATGAAAGGTGGGGTTATCAGCATAGAGTGGATTGGAGATGAAGTAATAGAGAGAATGTCATGGGAAATGGACAGAACCCTATTAATAGATTTTAAAGAAAGAACGATGGCCGTCTACTACAGTTCCTATAGAACGACAGGAAAGGAAATTAGAGAGATCACAAAGAGAGAAGTTTAGAAATCAAAGCTTTGTGCCAGACTCTATCGAAGGTTTTCCGTATGTTCAGCGAGATAGCAAAGGATTCACCGAAGTGCCAAAGAGCGGAGGACCAAGAGTCAGAGAGGAGGGAAAGAAGATCACCAGTAGAGCGTTTCTTATGAAAGCCATACTGGCAATCAGATAAGATTAGAAGAATTGACAGGCACATGAATGAGCGCACGTTTCCAGTAAGAAGGGAGACAAAGACTAAATAGTTGACCAAGGCAAGGTGCTAATTCAGAAGCACAAGTTTTGAGAACGACAGAAGGAATAACATCAGGATCGCACACCTTAGTATCAAGCTCAGAGAAAGCAGAAATGACGTCTTTAGAAGAAATTATAATTTCAGGCATAAATGAGTTGGAGAGGGTTAAAGGAGGAGGAATAGATACGGAATCGTCTAAAGTTGAATAGAGGCAAAAGTTTGAGCAGCAGTTGTGGGAAAGAGGGAAAGAGGAAGAACCAGAGACAATAGGGTTTGCTATCAGAATGCTCAAACATCTGAGTTTCGGTCAAGAATAAGTGAGGGGTAGAAAAGAAAGGTGAAATTCAACAAAAGTGGAAATTGGATTGAAGACCATGAATGTTGCAGAAATTAATAAAAAAAAGCAGACCGTGCATCTGGTACAGCCGGCTGCAAATTCCTGGTGACACCAACCATCACTGGAGGCCACCAACTTCCAAGTGGTGATGAGGGAAGGGGTGGACAAGGGGCTATCTTTTGCATCGGCCTCACTTGGATTCTCCGAGGCTACTGATGTCGATGTCAATACTTTTTCTTTTTTTAAAGGATGTGTCTGTAATAGTGTTTATTGTGTGTAAAAGGATGGTCTACTCCGTGTAGAAGAGTGTAGATGAAAGTGAAAAGGAGAGTATCATTGGGCACCAAGATGAGATGGGAAAGAACCCTAACGTCTCATATACCTAATAGGGGGTAATCTCATAGGCTCGGGAGTGCTATTTTCCTCCCCCATAATAACATATATATATATATATATATATATATATATATATATATATATATATATATATATATATATATATATATATATATATATATATATATATATATATATATATATATGGATTTCCAGCTTCCTATCCAATCGCACAGCCCAAGTCTCCAACATAAACCATATTTCAAAAACAGTAAAACTAAGAAATGGGGTCCCACAGGGAGCCATCCTATTTCTTATGTTATCCAGGTGCACGAGTAAATGATTTAGTGGACAGAATAGATAGGGAGATTACAGATACGAATGTGAATGCAAGAGTGATTGTCCATGTGGGAACAAATGATATGGGTTATAGAAGGTCAAAGGAACTGATAGCAAGCTATAAAATTTTTATTGAAAGACTGAAAGTAAGTGGTAGGAAATGCATAGTGTCAGGTATATTACCTAGGTTGGGAGCAGGACTAGACTGGGAAAGTAGGGCCTTTGGTGTAAATGAAAGGGTTAGGAATTTATGTCTTTCAGAGAATATTGGATTTTTGGATCACTGGGAAGAATTTCAGGACAAGAATCTGTTTGCAAGAGATGGAGTTCACCTTAGTCGAGAGGGTGTGACAGCTTCTAAGTTACAGGCTGGAGAGATGTCTGCAGGGAAACTAGGTAAGGATAGGGGTGAAGGGCATAATATTGGCACTGCTAGTTGTGGAGATGGTGATTTTAATACTGATGGTAGTATGAATATAAATAGAGGTGCTTTACAATATGGGCCTATTAATAAAAATGGAGACATTACTAGAAATCAAGATGGAAAGGATACATATAAGGACATGTTTAGTATGAAATGTTTTTACACAAATGCTCAGAGCCTTAGAAACAAAAAAGATGAGTTGACTAGTTACATTATAGAGGAGAATCTTGACATTATTTGCATTACTGAAGCATGGGTTAATGAGGCATTTTACGGAGACTCCCTACAGGAATATGAAATAGAAGGATACTCATTTTACCTATACCAACGTAGAGGAAGGAATGGTGGAGGTGTAGCACTCTATGTTAAAAGCAATATTGAATCAGTGTTAATAGCTGACATTAAAACAAATCAAGGATGTGGAATCTCTGTGGGTAGATATTCTTATGTATAATAAATCATACAGGATAGGAGCATTTTATAGAGCTCCTGATCAGAGTCAAGTATTAGATGAAGAAATGGTGAAGGAAATCAAGGTAGCGTGTGAAAATAATGTAAAAGGGATAGTCATAATGGGTGATTTTAATTTTCCAGACATTGAGTGGAATACTTTGAGTAGTATAGTTAATAGAAGTTCAGTATTTGTAAATTGTATTCTATACAACTTTTTGAGTCAGGTGGTCCAAGAACCGACAAGGCATGCAGCATTGTTAGATTTAATATTAACAAATGATGAAAATATGGTGAATGATGTCAAAGTTGGGGAGACTTTAGGAGCTAGTGATCATATATATTATTAGATTTAACTGGAATATGAGGTCTGGGCCCAAATTGCAAGTCAATAGGGAAAAGATATTAGATTTCAGAAACAGGAGATTTTAGCAAATTCCGAGCAATGCTCAATGAAATTGACTGGGATAAGGAGTTTAATGGTCAAAATTGTTTCATCATGTGGGAATACTTCAAGCAAATATTGGCTACCATTCAGTCTGTGTGTTTTAAAGATAAACCTATTAGGGTGGCAAATAGAAAACCTAATTGGTGGAGTAGAGAGATAAAAGAGAAAATCAGTGAAAAGCGTAGATGAAATATTCAAAGGCAGGGTGGAAGATTTGGAACATTATAAGAGAATTAGGAATGAACTTAACCAGTCAATAAGAAGAGCAAAGAGAATGGCAGAAATTAATTTGGCAAGGAACAGTAATAAAGACCTGAAAAAGTTTTTTAGCTTCTATAAATTTAAAAGTAAGGATAAGAAAATTGGCCCAATTAAAATTGATGGGAATTTAGTAAGTTCAGATAAGGAATTGGTTAATATTTTCAATGCTTATTTTGCATCAGTGTTTACTGAGGAAAGGTTGGATAGCAATTTAGAGACTAATAGCTCTAGTATACATGTAATGAATAGGTGTACAGCATTTCAAATTGAGTTAAATGAAATTAAATCCTTACTAGAACATATTGACCCAAATAAGCCAGCGGGTCCGGATGGTGTATGGTAGAATTCTAAAAGAGGGGAATAGCAGTATTGCAAAGGCACTGTATTTGATTTTTAAATGATCTATTGCTTTTAGCAGGGTTGGCATTGATTAAATCAAATTGATTTAATCAGTTGATTAAATCAATTGAATTTTTTATGAAAAAATCATGATTTTTTTGATTTTTTAAAAACATAATAAAACTTTTTTTTGTTTTTTTGTCATATTTTTTGATACATAATGATATAACAGATATATTAGTTCCTTCTTACTGTATTAAAAAATTTTAAAGTAGTTTATATATTAGAAAAATAACTTCCTTAATATTTGGTTCAAAATTTCATATAGGGTAATAGAAGAATCTGATTTTCATTAATATAATTTATACAATATAGAACTGTTAGAGTTTAGAATTCCTAATATATATTCAATCAAATCTTCAACAAAATTTTATTGAGCTTTAATCTAATGCAATTTGAGGTTATAGACAAAAGAGAAAACAGAAAAGACAATTCCTTTTAATTTTCGACCATTTAAATTTTTATACATTATAAGAAAACAATATTCCTCTATATAAATTATAAAAGAAAAAAATTAAGCACTTTTAATGCATAATCATTAATCCATAAATAAAATACATAACTTGCAAAATATATATATATATATATATATATATATATATATATATATATATATATATATATATATATATATATATATATATATATATATATATATATATATATATATATATATATATATTTTGCAAGTTATGTATTTAATTTATGGATTAATGATTATGCATCAAAAGTGCTTAAATTTTCTTTCTTTTATAATTTATATAGAGGAATATTGTTTTCTTATAATGTTGTATAAAAATTTAAATGGTTGAAAATTAAAAGGAATTGTCTTTTCTGTTTTCTCTTTTGTCTATAACCTCAAATTGCATTAGATTAAAGCTCAATAAAATTTTGTTGAAGATTTGATTGAATATATATTAGGAATTCTAAACTCTAACAGTTCTATATTGGATAAATTATATTAATGAAGATCAGATTCTTGTATTACCCTATATGAAATCTTGAACCAAATATTAAGGAAGTTATATTTCTAATATATAAACTACTTTAAAGTTTTTTAACACAGTAAGAAGGAACTAATATATCTGTTATATCATTATGTATAAAAACATATGACAAAATAAAACATAAAAAAAAAGTTTTATTATTTTGTAAAAAAATCAATAAAATCAAAAAATATCATTGATTTTGATTTTTTTACAAAAATTCACCAACCCTGGCTTTTAGAGGACTGAAAAACGGCGTGTGGAGCCATTTTTATAAAAGGTAGTAAGTAAGATCTAGGAAACTATAGGCCAGTTAGTTTAACATATCTGGTTGTGAAAATTTTGGAAAAGTTACTGAAAACTTATATAGAGAAGCATTTAGATGATAACAAGATACTATATAACTCCCAGAATGGCTTTAGAAAGGATAGATCATGTAAGACAAATCTACTAGAATTTATGAAATATATTACTGAATGTATAGACAGGGGTGATCCAGTTGATGTCATATATTTAGATTTTAGCAAAGCTTTTGATAAGGCACCCTATGTTAAGCTGATACAAAAGTTGTCACAGTGTGGTATAGTGTAAGAATTTTATATTGTTAATTTTAAATTTACTTAAATTCTTACCTTTAGATGAAAATCTTTTATAGTTAAATGCTAAAGTTTAAGACACTAAATCACCCACCCTAAGTTCAACTTTCCAGCGCTAGAATTTCAAACCCAGGAATAGGACTAATAAGGCCTACTAGTAACCTTTTGATTAATTAAATTTTATAGTTTTATTAAGAAATGAATCGATATATTTTATTATTAATGAGAACCAATAATAAACAATATTACATTAACTAGACATAATTAGTTGACACGTTTCAATAGTTTAAACTTTTAAAGTTTATCAAGAATTTTCAATAGATGTTTTCAGTACAAAGTCAAAATTATACGGTTTTTAAATTATATTACTGATGCGTTATTTTTACTACTGATGCGCACACGAACTATTAATATGCTTTTAAACAAAAGACTAACGTTTAAAGTCAGAATATTTTATTTAAGTCTTTACTGTTTAATATTTTAAAATTATAATGAATATTTTAGCTTAATATTTTACTATTAAAAATTAATTAATTTTAATATTTCACAAATTATTTTAATAGATGGAATGGTACACATTTGGATTAAAGAGTGGTGGAAACGGTGAAGAGTGGGGTCCCACAGGGTTCTGTGCTGGGACCATTTCTGTTCCTTATTTATATAAATGATTTAGACAAAGGTCTTAAATGTAATGCTTCCAAGTTTTCAGATGCCACAAAAGTGATCATCTCTATAAGGAATAAAGATGGATGCATAAAGCTTCAAGGTGATCTAGATAGACTTCTTGGTGGTGGGGAAAGGTGGTGGCCCTTACAGGGTTCTGTGCTGGGACCATTTCTGTTCCTTATTTATATAAATGATTTAGACAAAGGTCTTAAATGTAATGCTTCCAAGTTTTCAGATGCCACAAAAGTGATCATCTCTATAAGGAATAAAGATGGATGCATAAAGCTTCAAGGTGATCTAGATAGACTTCTTGGTTGGGCAGAGCTGGCAAATGAACTTTAATAGTAAAAATTGTAAAGTTCTTCATGTAGGTTACTCAAATGAAGGATTTAATTATGAAATGAATGGGGAGTGGCTTGAGACTGTGGACCAAGAAAAAGATTTAGGTGTGATTATTAGCAGTAATCTGAAGGTGGGTGATCAATGTTTGGAAGCAAGGAATAGAGCTAATAAGATGTTAGGTATAATTAATCGCATGTAGTTTACAAGAGCAAAGAGGTTATAAGCAAGTTATATAATAGCTATGTTAGGCCAGCATTGGAGTATTGTGCACAGGTTTGGGCTCCTCATTTAAGAGAGTACAACATCGAGCAACAAGGATGATTTCTGGCTTTGAAAATAAGAGCTATGAAGAGAGTTTGAAGGAGTTAGGAATGTTCTTGGTTGAAAGGAGATTTCTCAGAGGGGATATGATACAAGTTTACAAAATATTTGCATCTGACAGTAATAGAGATTGAAAACTACTTTATAGTGGACCATGGAAGAGAAAGTAGAGGACATATAAGAAAATTAAAAAGAAGCCATGCAATCTCGATCTAAGAAAATACTCTTTCAGTAAGCAATAATATTTTGGAATAGCTTGCCACAAGAGATTGTTGACTATGATTCTCTTGTCAAATTTAAAAGGGGGCTAGATAGATATATGGATAGTTTAGGTTAGGGATGGAGTAAAGTATCGGAATATTTATATTTTCAGGTATCGGGTATCCGTAAATTTGAAAATCTTAGTATCGGTATCGGTAAAAATTTTGGTATATGAATGGATAAAGTATCAGTATCGGTACCTGTAAATTTTTTTTAAGTATCGGTATCGGTAAAAATTTTGGCATAGCTCCATCTCTAGTTTAGGTATTATATGGTATAACTTGTCCAAGCCAAATTGGCGGGTATATATGAATTTTTAGATTAGCCTATGACTAAGCCTAAAGGGCAGTTTTATTTTTTTTGTAGTGGGTGAAAAATCATTGAATATTGCATGTATAATTGAGCTTAGTTTTATTTCTATCTTTGCAAGAATGAACTGATAACTAGGGATAGGATAGACCTAGTCTTTCGTGCATGTATTAGTATTGATATTGTTATTATTTGTTTGGACTGGGACAGTCTCGATAGGCCCTTGTGGCTTCTTATTGTCTCTATTTTCTTATGCTCCTCTGATATTTAAACTGTACACAGCAAATCTACCCACCCCAAAAACTCCAGAAATAACACCCAAAACATATGCAGACGACACATCCATTACGATACAAAACAATTACATACCCACAGCCACTACACTCACTCAATCATACTTCCAACAATTGAAAACATGGCTAAAATCAAACAATGACAGCTTCACCTGAAGTATCCTCAATCACTTATTACTACCGATAGACACCAATCTTCCATCCACCCCCATGTAAAACTAAATAATACCCTCAATTCCTATAAATAAATCTCCAAAGATCCTAAGCCTCACATATGACACACACTTCACCTTCTCAAAACAACTAACAATGCAAATAGTAAACTAAACATTATACGAACACTGTCACAAAACAACTTTGGTAATGAACTAACCACCCTCACCATAGCATACAAACAGTTCATCAGACCAACACTTAATTACGCGTTCCCAGCCTGGTACCCTGCCACTCACCCTCAAACACAGAAATTACAAAACAAAAATCAAAATACCGCTCTTCGAATTATCACAGGCTGTACTAAAATCACCCCAATTCAGAACTTACACAAAGAAACAAAAATACTCCCGATCCGTGTTAACCTGGACATGATAGGAAGTCAATTCTACATGAACACTCTACTAGATATATCACTATACAAGATACAGCCTAAAATTACCCACATCATCCCCAACCCAATACTACAGTACTTAACATTCAGACAAATTCAACCTACTGCAAACAACATATTACTAAACAAACACACACACTTTTCTCCTACTGAATATTCATCTTTTTGTTTTGATTTTAGATCCTCCCATATAGATTTGGTTAAAACTTTTTTACCTGGCACAGCCACGTCCTCTTCTAATTCCCTGGCTGAAGATGTTACATTTAGCTATTTCAAGCCTTTCCTGAAACATTGTAAAGTACTCCCATGCTGCTGAAGCTGATCTTTTAGACTTAGTGACTGAAGGTATAAACAAAATAAGTTTGAACTAATGTACCTAATGATACAAATTTAATACACAGCAGTAAAATAATAATGATATGTATAAATACAGATTATATTGATAATTTCAAATCTTTACATGTTTTCAAACTTTAACTTAGGGTCTTACCTAAGTAAACCTTTTGAACAACTATATGAATCATAATTTATTTATTTTTATTTTTATATAAATTTTCAAACTTTTATTATACAAAATCTGTAAATTTTCTCAATTTTTTCTGAAAAATGCATATAATCATTAATGATTATTCTACTCTTTCCTTATAATTAAAACTAATTTTTTAACTAAAATTTCAGTGCTTTTGACCTCTTTACAAATTTTATGCAACCCTGGACAGAGTCCCGGCCTAGGCAAAATTCCAGCCCTGGTCGATCCCTACCTATAAGCATACAAACAGATTGAATATACAAAACACACTATCTCCAATATGCCAAAGATATATACAAGAACTACACAACAGAACACCACCTTCTGAGATGACCCTCCCTCATACAACACAGAATCCATCATCCATTCTCTCTGAGAGACCTTTGGGAATGGCCGGTGTCTGTTGCAAATTTCCTGAAAGCGGTGTGGCCCTTCCAATGAAGAAGGTCCAAGATAAAAAAAAGTATATATATATATATATATATATATATATATATATATATATATATATATATATATATATATATATATATATATATATATATATATATATTGCTTTACTTCACTTTAAATTCATAAATAGAAATATTTATAAAATAATGAAAGTGATAATTCTATTATGAAAATAAAACTTTTAAAGTTTAATTTAATTCTCTTTGATACTATTTCAATTACACACCTTTCGATTGAAGTTCCTCTAGTGCTCTTCTTGCCAGGGATCCAGTAATTTTTAACCTTTCACTAACTACAGAAGGTGTAATGAGTTTGTAGGATGGAACTTCTTTTAATAATTTGTCATAGGTTGCCTTGTCAAAGAGAACCAAATTATTCAACTTATCCCTAACCTGAAATAGCAAACAAAGACAATCAATATACCAGGGTTGGAAAAATCTGGGTTTAGGAGAAAATAAAAACCCAATCCACCCGTTTCTTTTTTTTTTTTTATTGGGTTTAATAAGAAAATCAATTATTGCCATTTGAACACTATCAAATAAGATATACTTAAAAACCATAATTGAATGGTTTAAACCAAAAAAAAAAAAGGAAAAATTAATATTTTTTTTCCAATATTTTTGCTCTAATATATATATATATATATATATATATATATATATATATATATATATATATATATATATATATATATATATATATATATATATATATATATATATATATATGGGTCATTCCAAGTCACTTCAACCGACAAAAAACCCTGACCCCTTTCGATTTGTATAAAAAGTGGCACACTAACAGATCTTGTTGAGAAAATATGAATGGCGTTTATTGCAGGTCTCTAGCTCATACGGTTCAGAAGATATGACCTTTGAAACTTTGGTCAAAAATGTCAATTTTCAGAGAGTAGTCCGAGGTCAAAATACAATATCTCGGCTTCTATGGCACTTAGAAGCATCGTGTAAAGACCATTTAAAAGATCTTGAATAGTGGTACAACATTTATTTAGATGATTTTGACCTCGGAGGTCAAATAAAAAATTTGACCTATTGTGACCTTGACCTTGAAAAAAAACCTCATCTTCGATTTTTTTCAAACTTTGCTGAATTATTGTTATATATGTATATTTTAATTTTTTTAATGAATTATTTTTGGTTTTGGCTTGGTTTAGAAAATATAAGCAATTTAATAAGTACAAATATCACATTTTTCACTTTTTTGCAATTTTTATCTCTTTCAATGTATAGTTCCAACATTTCCATTTCTCTTTCTCTCTCATATATATATATATATATATATATATATATATATATATATATATATATATATATATATATATATATATATATATATATATATATATATTTTAAGGGGCTAGCTGCTGTCGAGTATATTTTTCTCGTATTCTCTGAGGAATATAGTACCTGCTTGTTGCTTTGCTGTTATGCTGTTTGATTTTGACTGTGCTTGGGATCCACAATATTAATGTGCATGTGCCATGTCCTAGACTGGAGAGCGTGAAGGGAGATTGATATTAACATGTTTATTTGTTTAAATACGTTAATGTTATTCTTCTATGTTAAATTTATTTTTAATTATTATTATTATTTATTGAGTGCACTTGTGCTAATGAAAAGTCTTATGAGCTATTGTTCCCATTTCGGGCAATAATTAAAAACAGGTTATTCTTATTCAAACAGGTTGTTATTCTCAAGAAGGCATATTACCCTTTCAAGAGTAGGTTATATGCTTTGTGTTTTTATTATTATTATTATTAATTCATTATATATTTTTAGATCATTTAAACTGAGGTGAGGCACTGGGGTAATTATTTATAATTCTCACAAGTGCCGGTCTAGGGCCTTATTGCCTAGTGCTAATCTGGAGTTATAATCTCTATACCTATCAGGTAGAAAATATAGATAAGAGACCTTAATGGTTTTTGAGATTATCATATATTTTTTTTTTTTTTATAAAATTTTAATATTTAATATTCACTTTGGGAAAAGAAAATATGTCAGTAGTGTGATAAATTTCACAGTAAAACGTTTTCCACATTTCAAATCTTTGGTTGTTTTTAAACCTTTTTTTTTTTTTTTTTCTTCTTTATTTTGTGTATATAAAGAGGCTATCCTGTGTACTGTGAACTATAGATAATTTTATGTGAACATTGTAAGTGTAAGATCAATATATATATATATATATATATATATATATATATATATATATATATATATATATATATATATATATATATATATATATATTGATCTTACACTTACAATATTCACATAAAATTATCTATAGTTCACAGTACACAAGATAGCCTCTTTATATACACAAAATAAAGAGAAAAAAAAGAGTAATGGTTTAAAACAACCAAAGATTTGAAAGTGGAAAATGTTTTACTGTGAAATTTATCACACTACTGACATATTTTCTTTTCCCAAAGTGAATATTAAATATTAAAATTTTATAAAAAAAAAAAAAAATATATGATAATCTCAAAAACCATTAAGGTCTCTTATCTATATTTTCTACCTGATAGGTATAGAGATTATAACTCCAGATTAGCACTAGGCAATAAGGCCCTAGACCGGCACCTGTGAGAATTATAAATAATTACCCCAGTGCCTCACCTCAGTTTAAATGATCTAAAAATATATAATGAATTAATAATAATAATAAAAACACAAAGAATATAACCTACTCTTGAAAGGGTAATATGCCTTCTTGAGAATAACAACCTGTTTGAATAAGAATAACCTGTTTTTAATTATTGCCCGAAATGGGAACAATAGCTCATAAGACTTTTCATTAGCACAAGTGCACTCAATAAATAATAATAATAAAAATAAATTTAACATAGAAGAATAACATTAACGTATCTAAACAAATAAACATGTTAACATCAATCTCCCTTCACGCTCTCCAGTCTAGGACATGGCACATGCACATTAATATTGTGGATCCCAAGCACAGTCAAAATCAAACAGCATAACAGCAAAGCAGCAAGCAGGTAAGACTATATTCCTCAGAGAATACGAGAAAAATATACTCGGCAGCAGCCAGCCCCTTAAAATATATATATATATATATATATATATATATATATATATATATATATATATATATATATATATATATATATATATATATATATATATATATATATGAGAGAGAAAGAGAAATGGAAATGTTGGAACTATACATTGAAAGAGATAAAAATTGCAAAAAAGTGAAAAATGTGATATTTGTACTTATTAAATTGCTTATATTTTCTAAACCAAGCCAAAACCAAAAATAATTCATTAAAAAAATTAAAATATACATATATAACAATAATTCAGCAAAGTTTGAAAAAAATCGAAGATGAGGTTTTTTTTCAAGGTCAAGGTCACAATAGGTCAAATTTTTTATTTGACCTCCGAGGTCAAAATCATCTAAATAAATGTTGTACCACTCTATTCAAGATCTTTTAAATGGTCTTTACACGATGCTTCTAAGTGCCATAGAAGCCGAGATATTGTATTTTGACCTCGGACTACTCTCTGAAAATTGACATTTTTGACCAAAGTTTCAAAGGTCATATCTTCTGAACCGTATGAGCCTAGAGACCTGCAATAAACGCCATTCATATTTTCTCAACAAGATCTGTTAGTGTGCCATTTTTCATAAAAATCGAAAGGGGTCACGGAAAAAAATTGCCAAATTTTGGTTGAAGTGACTTGGAATGACCCATATATATATATATATATATATATATATATATATATATATATATATATATATATATATATATATATATATATATATATATATATATATATATATATATAATATATATTATAAATATTAAAAAAAAAAAATTGATTTTTTTTATTTTTTTAAAAAATAATTTTTTTTTTTATGTTTATTTTTGTCATATTTTTTCATACATAATGATATAACAGATATATTAGTTCCTTCTTACTGTGTTAAAAAACTTTAAAGTAGTTTATATATTAGAAATATAACTTCCTTAATATTTGGTTCAAGATTTCATATAGGGTAATACAAGAATCTGATCTTCATTAATATAATTTATCCAATATAGAACTGTTAGAGTTTAGAATTCCTAATATATATTCAATCAAATCTTCAACAAAATTTTATTGAGCTTTAATCTAATGCAATTTGAGGTTATAGACAAAAGAGAAAACAGAAAAGACAATTCCTTTTAATTTTCAACCATTTAAATTTTTATGCAACATTATAAGAAAACAATATATATATATATATATATATATATATATATATATATATATATATATATATATATATATATATATATATATATATATATATATATATATATATATATATATATATTTTTTTTTTTTTTTTTTTTTTTTTTTTTTTTTTTTTTTTTTTTTTAAAAAAAAAATTTTTTTTTTAAAATTTTAAAAATATTTACAATAAAAGTAAAAAATTATTATTGCAATATGTTCCCAAAAATAATTGTAATTCATTCATGTGAAGAGTTTAAAATTTTTCTAAATTGTAAACAATATATGGCTAACTATTTGCAAATTGTTTTTTTTAACCCCACATGACTATTCAATCCTTCCAAATAATAATAGTAAAGAGAACTATAACATTACTATTTTCTCAAAAAGAATTCAGATAAAAATAAGAGATTTTCAGTTTTTTAGTATGTGGAAAAAAGCACATGATTTACCTGCACAAACACAAAGGATTATAAACTTCACTAAGTGATAAATAATATCTCACATAAAAAATTATGCTTTGATAGTTTAAAAGTTTTATTTAAAAAAAAAAAAAAAAAAAAAAAAAAAAAAAAAAAAAAAAAAAAAAAAAAAAAAACAATTTTACATATAAAATCTCTCCTCCCAACTCATAGAATTTTTTTTTTTTTTAAAATCTTAAAAATAACCTAACTGAATTCAAGAACTATCAGAAATTAAAATGTTTTGGTTGAGCTGCGTAGTTGTGAAAGTAATTGATATTTTACAAATTTATTAAATTTCATTGTACAATCATAATCATCAGAATATAAAAACTATGAGGCTAGTATTAGTTCTATAATCATACTAAAAGATTGATAGAATAAAAAAGATATCCTTACTTTTCCTTTGGACCACTTCTTTTTTTTGGCTTTGCCACCAGAAGATCCGGAACTCTTCTTTGACTGAGATTTGGATGGCTGTGCCTTTGCTTTAGTGTCCTTCTTTGGAGGCTGAAATTTTTTTTTACAATAAACAAAATTATATATATATATATTTATATATATATATATATATATATATATATATATATATATATATATATATATATATATATATATATATATATATATATATATATATATATATATATATATATATATATATATACATTGTGACTAGTAAAATTTAGCCCAGTTCATATCTAAGTCCAGCATATGTCAAAAAATAAAAATAAAATGTTTTTTTCCTAATAATGTATTTGAATACTTTTAGAAATTTAATACACACACAACTGAAAAAGATAACATGTGCAACAATCCTATTATATAACATATACCGATGTATATTATGAAAGGATAGCAAATACATTAACTTTACTAAAAAAATCAAAATGTAAAGATTGGAGTATTTTATAAATTAAAAGTCATGGATTTATTAAAGGCAATTTTCTGATACTTCTGTTGATAAAAAATAGTTTAACCAATAAAAATAAATTTTAGAGTGTTTTGTTGAATAATAATTTAAATGAAGGAATAAAGAATAAATTTATTATTATATGAATTTAGCAGCCAAGTTGAAAAAAAAGAGCATAGGAACATAGGAAAATAGAAAATAGAGACAGTTAGAAGCCACAAGGGCCTATCGAGACTGTCCCAGTCCAAACAAATAATAACAATACTAATACATGCACGAAAGACTAGGTCTATCCCATCCTTAGTTATCAGTTCATTCATGCAAAGATAAAAGTAAAACTAAGCCCAATTATACATGCAATATTCAATGAACCATCACCCACTACAAAAAAAACTGCCATTAGGCTTAGTCATAGGTTGATCTGTTGATCTAAAAATTCATATATACCCACCAATTTGGCTTAGTCAAGTTATATATAATACCTAAACCATCCATATATCTATCTAGCCCCCTTTTAAATTTGACAAGAGAATCACAGTCAACAATCTCTTGTGGCAAGTCATTCCAAAAATTAACAACTCTATTACTGAAAGAGTATTTTCTTAGATCGAGATGGCATGGCTTCTTTTTAATTTTCTTATCATGTCCTCTAGTTACTCTTCCACGGTCCACTATAAAGTATTTTTCAATCTCTGTATTACTGTCAGATGCAAATATTTTGTAAACTTGTATCATATCCCCTCTGAGAAATCTCCTTTCAACCGAGAACATTCCTAACTCCTTCAACCTCTCTTATTTTCAAAGCCAGAAATCATCCTTGTTGCTCGACGTTGTACTCTCTCCAGCATATCTATGTCTTTTCTTAAATGAGGAGCCCAAACCTGTGCACAATACTCTAATGCTGGCCTAACATAGCTATTATATAGCTTGCTTATAACCTCTTTGCTCTTGTAAACTACATTGCAATTAATTATACCTTATAACCTCTTTGCTCTTGTAAACTACATTGCGATTAATTATACCTAACATCTTATTAGCTCTATTCCTTGCTTCCAAACATTGATCACCCACCTTCAGATTACTGCTAATAATCACACCTAAATCCTTTTCTTGGTCCACAGTCTCAAGCCACTCCCCATTCATTTCATAATTAAATCCTTCATTTGAGTAACCTACATGAAGAACTTTACATTTTTTACTATTAAAGTTCATTTGCCACCTCTCTGCCCAACCAAGAAGTCTATCTAGATCACCTTGAAGCTTTATGCATCCATCATTATTCCTTACTGAGGTAACCACTTTGGTATCATCAGCAAACTTAGAAACCTTACATTTAAGACCTTTGTCTAAATCATTTATATATATAAGGAACAAAAGTGGTCCCAGCACAGAACCCTGTGGGACCCCACTCTTCACCGTTTCCCATAATGACTTATTACCATTAAGTAATACACACTGCCTTCTGTTCTTTAACCACTCTTTAATCCAATTGTGTACCATTCCATCTATACCACACTGCGACAACTTGGGCAAAGATGTATTAAAAAATTCTGTAGTAGGAACAGAAGAAAAACAAAACAAAAAAGTATTTTTCTTACTGCAACTCTCTTATTTTAACAGAGAGAGAACAGTTACCATTATTTCTTGAGATGATTCAAATTGTTATAGGAAATAAGATTGCAGATGTTGATATATTTACTTATTAACATATTTAAAGGTGCCTGCATATCAACTAATTGAAGATTTTCCTGTAATTGGTAGGTCCTACAAAGCAGTTATACAACTATTGAAAACAATCTTAATAATCCTAGAGAGATTATTCATGATTTGGCTTTAAAAGTTAAAAATTTAAAAGTTCCAAGTAATAATTATAAAGACATATGCATGCATTTTGAAATTGAATGCATTTTAGGTCAGTTATCAAATAATAATATTGACTTTCAAAGCTCTTCATGGTACATTAAGGCTATTATCTTTGGTTCGCTACCAATACCAATGAAAGATTTATTCCAAAGAGTAACAAATGAAATGTAACCTTCTCTTGAAGAAATTTGACAACAGCTTCCTGAAATTTTAAGCCTTTATAAATCAATAAATAAAGATTTAAACAAAGAGAAAAAACAAAGTAAAATAAGACCAAATCAAAATGAAAATGAAACAAGAAAAAATTTCAACTCTACAAAATTTTAATATCAATACAGAAGTTAACAGGCATTGTAAATTTTGTAACATTGATAAACATAATTCTTCCAAGTGTTTGGTGTACCCAGATTTGGAATTGAGAATAATAATAATAAAAAAAGTTTTAATTATGGAATTATGTACAAAATGTTCAGATTTTAGTCACATTAGAAAGGACTAAGACCAAATTTATGTGTATATTTTGTGAGTCTTCAACATATTTCACCACTTTGTAGCACTTTGAAAAACGCTTTTGGTGTGAAAGACAAATCTGAAAGTAAATCCACATTCAGTGAACATATCACAACAAATATAAATAAAAATGCAGAAATTTTGCCACCAACAAAACTCTTGACAAAATATTCCATTAAGGTGTTTGATTGATCCTTGTTCTTAGCACACTTTTGTTACAGAACAATGTGTAAATAATTTTGATGTAGACAAATAGAAGTAA
>SEYY01020047.1:50000-62834 GCA_009176605.1 Armadillidium nasatum
AAAAAAAAAAAAAAAAAAAAAATAAAAAAATAAAAAAAAAAATTCTGAATTAAAAAAAAAAATAATAATAAGGTAAATTCGGGTGTGGAAAAAGATTTTGTAAACGTAACAAAATAATAAAAATGTAATAAATTTTATCACCAGTAAGTATAATCATTTAATAACACATCATACAACTTCAATAGTATATCTGGCTATGTATTACCAGATTGCTACATCAGCATCTGATGAATTTTATAACTATTTTAGAGTTAATGCAAAAAAAAAAAATAAAATATATATATATATATATATATTGCCATTGTCCACGAGGTTAGGCCTATTTGTTGGCCATTAAGCATTTATTTACCCTTCAAATCATGGTTAGGTTGTTAAACTAGTTTGTTAGATAAACACTGAAAGAGCCACCATTTTCTAGGTTAGACCTAGGTAATAATTTGATCTGGCACGAACCTCTCCTATTTTCACTATATTGAAATATGAAGTCAAAATATGTTTAAATGCATTTTAAATATACTTTTCTTTAACAGAAAAGTAATATAGATTATAAAAAGAGAAACTATTAAAAAAAAGAAAAAACTGATATTTATACTCAGAATGGTGAAGCAACTGTTCTTCGACTAGCCTTCGTTTGTATAAAGATAGCAAAATCAATTGAATAACAGGTTGCCATACTTGTCCTTCGACTGTTCCTTTTTTTTCTACAATGTACTGCAATACAAACTTCGATATATGTAAATATTGATATTTCAAAACATTGATATATCAACCCAAATTTATTGAAATGTGTATTATTATTATTTAGATTTTATTTCAAAAATGCCTATTATTATTATTATTTAGCTTTTATTTCATTTATACCTATTATTTTTATAATAATAATTATTATTTACTTTTCTAGCATACTTAATTCGAATTATAACTTGCCGTGTGATACAGGTCTAACTGATAGATGGAAAGTTCCCATGGTATACAGGCCTACTGCCATATATATATATATATATATATATATATATATATATATATATATATATATATATATATATATATATATATATATGGTGTAATACGGCAGTAGGCCTGTATGCCATGGCAACGTTCCATCTATCAGTTAGGCCTGTATCACACAGCAAACTTCGGTCATTCAGGTTATGTCAAACTAAGTACGCTAGAAAAGTAAATAATAATAATAAATGAAATAAAAAATAAATAAATAATAGGAATACAAATGTTAAAAAATTGTATTCATATATTGATGTTTGTATATATCGATATTATGGTGGCGGTGATAAAAATGCTAACTATATATATAGGAATTTTTTTTTTATAATTCACAATCGTAACTTATTATATGGGCTGCTAAACGAGTCTTAAAAATAAAACACTCAGCATACACATCACGCACGTACACCTACACACACTGGAAATTAGGTAAAGCATAGCCTATTAGCCTATGGAAAAGGCCAATAATTTGCCATTTTCTCTTTTTTTTTCATAGAAAAGACATTTTCTTTTATATATGGAGATGCTCGTTGCCAAATATATTTAAGAGGACAGTTTTAACAGATGGCTCACTTCATTTTTTGCAGCATAAATACTATTTTTTTTTTAGAAATTTTTTTGGAGTTTTTCTTTTTATGTATTTATATTACTCATCTGTTAAAGAAAAGTATGTGTAGAATGCATTAAACATATTTTGACTTCATATTTTCAATATAGTGAAAATAGGAGAGGTTCATGCCAGATCGAACTATTACCTAGACTTATTTGTTGCTGTAAGCAACAAACTGACCTTAACTTGAAGGATAAATGTACGCCTACAGCCAACAAATTGGCCTAATCTGGTGAACGATGGTTCTTTCATTGATTATCTAACAAATTAGTTTGACTTAACCTCAACTTTAAGGGTAAATGGGTGCCTAACCACCAGCAAATAGGTCTAACCTCGCAAACTTTGGTTCTATTTAATTATGCCTATTACTCAATTTCCTATTTCGTCTTGGTAGTTTATTAGGGAAAAAATAAGTTTACTTTTTCTTTTTCCTAATTCAAAATAACTATAAAATTTACTTTTTGTATACAAAATCATCTTCAGAGCCCCAATTTACCTTAATAAAAAAATTCAATCATTTCGCTTCCTATACTAAGAAAAAAAAATGCTTACCTGAAACCTATTACCAAAATATATTTATTTATGACCATATATATATATATATATATATATATATATATATATATATATATATATATATATATATATATATATATATATATATATATATATATATATATATATATATATATATATATTTCTTTCTGGTCATAAAGGTCCACACATGGGACAAATGCTAAGAGCTAGCCTACATCTTTATTATACTAGTTTTGGCATAAACTTCATTCATAATTCTTATACAATGACACAAACAAAACTATAATTACCATTTCTCAAGAAATTTCAATGTATATAAATATATAAAAGAAATCACACCGGTTTTAGTAACGTAGACCTAAGTTATTTTTACAAGACCATCATGTTACAGAAAAAGATTTAGAAAATACAATATTGCCATCCTACCTATAAAACCCATCTATTTAGAGACATTTATTTAATTTTTTTGGAAAGTGCTAAAATTTTATAGTAAATAAATAAAAAATATAAATAAATAAATTAATTATTTAATAAATAAATAAATATATCAATTTAAATAATTTAAAAAAATGAGAAAAATACTAATAATAAAAATATCTTGCAAGACCGCATGAAAAGAAGATATATACGAAATTTAATATAAATATTTAATATCTGGGAACGAAAGATAACAATATATGATAAATATTTATTAATAAATAATAAATAATAAAAAAAAAATAAAAAAAAAAAAAAAAATAAATAATTAAAAATATAAAAAATATATATATAATATATATATATATATATATATATATATATATATATATATATATATATATATATATATATATATATATATATATATATATATATATATATATATATATATATATATATATATATATATATATATATATATATATATATATATATATATATATATATATATATATATATATATATATATATATATATATATATATATATATATATATATATATATATATATATATATATATATATATATATATATATATATATATATATATATATATATATATATATATATATATATATATATATATATATATATATATATATATATATATATATATATATATATATATATATATATATTATTGGAAAATCCTTATATTTTAGAATTAATTAAATATTTTATGATTTAAAGATAAAGCTATTTTTTGGTTTACATTTTTGCTTCTTAGTAAAATACAAAATCTCTGGTTTATCTTTTTTTTTTTTAAAGTATCAAAAATACACCCTAAGGCTAGATACAACAACACTAAAAATGATGTTGCCATTTTTTTGATCTTGTTAGGCACTCGCTTAACTGACTTCCAAGATACTTACCACGCTGGTAATAAGTTTAATGTGTAAGAGAGTTATAAAGATTATATCAACCTCATCAAAGAAAAAATCTTCTAGAGAACGTAATGTATTTAACTAATTAATAACCTTTCTTTACACATTGATTGTCTTTATTGGATATTAGGACTCTAAGTTTAGGCTCTGGTAACTTTGGAACTTTGACTTTAGACAGCCTGCTCTTTTTAAGTGTTTGCCTAGTTTGATTTTAATTATTAGCCAAAGAGTAGATCTGTTAGGTATTCTTATTGGGTTTAAAATTTGACTCTAAAACTGACTTTAACTGTATTAAAGTTCTAATTTGTAGCTGGAGTTGAGATTTATTGCCCTGGTATTTGAATGGCAATTGTTCTGTTAGAAAGTTACCATTTGTCTATTAAATTACTACTGATTTAAATATAGCCTTAACGTTAAAGGCGAAGAATCCTAATTAAATCTTTAGGAAATTCGGAAAGTTACAGTTTAAGTTTGGCTTCAAAGCTCGCATTAATTTTTGGTGAGTGACATTAGACTTTTTATTGAATTTAATTACTATTTTATTTAGGCTAACATATTTTAGTTTGGTTTAAGTTGTTTTAAAATCAGGACAGACAGTCACTACACTGTCTTAATGTCTTCACGATTTCTTTTTAAAAGCAAATTGCAACAATCTAAAATAGTTTATTACAAAAAGGTTTGAAAATAAATCTTAAAGTTATATATTGAAAGAAATATAGAAATTGTAGTATGAAATAGGAATAAAATAATTTTTAAAAGTTATAGATTGAAAGAATATAGAACATGTGATGTATAATAAGTTTTTTTTTTAAATTTTAAAAGTCATCGCTTGAAAAGAAGCTAGAAAATATAATTTGAAATAAGATTAAAAATAATAGTTTGAAGAAAACGGGATGAATATCCGGGAACATTCATATGGCATCGTGGGTTATTAAAGAAATAGAGTCAAGAGATAAAAATTATATGGTGTAATATTAAGTAAATGATGTCTTCACTTGTATAAATTATATTAAGGAAATAATTTATTATATAATAAGAAATTTTATTTATAAACACATTAAATATTGTTATAGAACGACATTGTAGATATCAAACATTTGGTGCAGGTACGATAAACACATGGTTATACGGTAAATGTAATTGAAGTCATAAACGTGAAATATCAGGAAGACTGGCTACGATACATATTTCGACCACGCGGTTATAACGTCATAGATACATATGGCTAACCTCAGGACTTTGGTTATATGGAGTAAAGGTGAATTATATATGTAAATGTAGTGAGTCAAAAACAGGAAATATCAGTAATTGCTTGGGTAAGATACAAACAACCACGTGTTATGATGTCATAGACAAATGATTATCTTGTACTTACTTTCAGTAAATATAAAATCATGTTTATATTGGGAAAAATAAATTAAATGATGTCACTTTGTTAAGAAAAATAAAATAGATCTACGATTTGTAATTCAGGTCAGGAATTGAAAGCAATACGTTCAATGAAAAGGTATGACGTCATAAAAATTTATGGTCGTGCCGTCACAAACAAAATCATATGATTATAATAAGTCATAGAAATTAATAAAAAAATGTATGACTTCACAAAATTTACATTTGTATTTGAAAATATGATGGTGTTAGGTATTTGTGAATATACAGCTTACAAGATTAACTAAAAAGTGGATAACTGCCAATCATAGACTGTAGTTAAAGTCTATGCTGCTAATATTCAGAAATGTTTCTAAAAATTGTAATATAAACAGTGTGTATATGTAATGTGAAAACATGATTTTATAGATATTACCATAAGATATGAAAAATATGAAGTTATATTGCGGTATCACAAGTACATAATCAAGTTCAGATACGCTGAGTATATGAATATAATTTATAAAAATCATGAGGTAGCTGAATTATGTTTAGTTTTTATTTAAAGACCGGAAAGAGAAGGGTCGCAATTAGTTATTAAACTTTTCTAAAGAAATGTTGTCTCTAGAAGTTCCTTCATATATAACTTTAATATATTTTAGAACGATACGGAGGTATATATTTGAGTAGAAGTCAATTGAAAGGATAGTAAGATAGAGATGAATAAGGAAAAATTATATCACTTCATACCTTTTACTTTTGAATTTGGAGGACTTGTAATGAACTTGCAAAAACACTTACATTTTATAAAACTTCTGATCGCGACAAATTATTTGAAAAAGTGGTTATTCTTAACTGGCAGCTTGTTTTTGCCAAACAAAGTGCTATATCGATAAAAAATACAAATCCCTATTAAGAACTTCTCTAATATAAAGGAAACTTAAAAAATATATATATTTTAAGTTATACACTAAATAAAATACTGAAAGCATATAAAGTTTTTATAAATTTGCTGTGAGAAAAATATATGATGATTTACTATTTTGTGTGTAGCTACATATTCGTATCAATCCCAGTTTCTAAATTTCTCACGAGGTATGTATCCACCTCTGTATATATATATATATATATATATATATATATATATATATATATGTATATATATATATATATATATAATATATATTATATAAGTTACAAATTTTAAGTTACAAATATATTATAAGGGGCCATATGATGTTATCCATGATGAAAGTAAATGATGATTTTGACCTTGGCATGGGTTGGTGAGTACGTCACGTGATATCATGAAAAAAAATGGATGCCAGTGTTCAAAATTTCGTGAAGGAGCCAAACAGGAAATATCAGGACCTGTGTATTGGTTGGCTAAGAAACATGCCCACGTGGATATGACGTCACAGAGGTTTTTTTTTTGTACGTACTTACTAGATAATACTTAGATGTAATGTTAAATACTGGAAATAAAGGAGTATTAGCCAACTCTATACCGGATATGTTTATTAAATATATAAAATAAACTAGTGAGGGAACTGTGTTGGAACATTTATATATTATCTAAATGACTGTCTAATTCAAAGTGGCATATATTAAAGCGATAAATAGTAACTCCGATGTACAGTAGTTTACTTCCAGTCCAGCCGCTGAACTTTAAAAGAGTTCATTTCAGTCTCAACAGATGGCACAACGTCATTTCCGAAAAATAGCAGGTTAGTAATATACTTTAATTTCATATTCAAGTATGATATATCGTTAACGGTTAGGTTGTACATTGTATAGATGTAGGTTGAGTTAGAAGGTAAAAATATTCATTATAAGCTTTAGTTTATCTATTTTGAATATTATATAGTTTTTTTTCATAGGAGATAAATTCCTTATGAACCCTAAGCAAAGCCCGATAACAAAACTCCATAGTCACTTTATTTTATCATAAGAACCTATGGGGTTTGATTGCATGGTGCTCTATGATATCCTATTGGCTTATTATAGTACCTTGATAAAAAAAAAAATTATGGGCATCACTAAAGAGTAGCCGGCCTCCCACTCGTAGTATTGACTATCTTCTAAAGAGGTTGTTAGAAGGAACTAAAAGCCGCATCAGAAGTCTTGAAACAATTATCTAGAGGCTGAGAACGGTATTACTGACGTTGAATTTTGAGAGTATATCACCAGATAATAGTCTATCCCAGCGATGGTGAACCTTTAATAGTTGTTGGGTCACTTTTGGTACATCTAAATTTTTTTTTTTAGAAACAAATGGGTGACACATATACTTACTAATATATTTATAATTTACACATACCGTAGTGACATACCCAAAAATTATCACAAACTAAATTAGCATGATCACAAAAGAAACGAGTAGACATTAACACTAAACGTTGACAACTGATACTGCAAAGAGAAAAACAATCAGAAAACATACATAGGTGTATGAATTATTTAAGAAATGATTCGATATTTTTTAATTTTAATTGTTTTTATAACAGTTTATCGCAGCAATTTAAAACATTGTGAAAATAGCCGATGAACAAACGGAAGAGTTGGAAACATCGTCACAGTTTGGCAGTGTTGCATAATTCTTGAAGATATGTTTTCTTTAAAAAAATCAGTTCCAGAGTTTCCTCCTCGTCTCGAGTCACTGGTCTATCCTATGCGGATGACTAAAATAGGACCAGGAAAATTGGTTCATGATGTAATACAAGCAGAAAGAATTATCAGTGCCAGTGGAGGTATGGGAATCTAATCATTTGTCAGATAAGGGTTCCGAATAAAGGCACCCCAAGATCTTAGTAAACCACCAATTAAAAGCCTGAAATTTAAGCTACATTCGACTGTCGCCTCACCAAAGGCAACATAAGTTAAATATACCCAATGATAACTTATGGAGGAAGCTGCAGGAAGAGGTCTACCAAGTCTGTTTTTATGAATTCGATCCTAATAGAGCCAAATAAATCGAGATTGCGAAGTCAGCAGAAAGATGAATTCGTGACGCTACTACTCGTAGTCTTGTTTGGGGTAATAGTGGACAAACTTGTGTATTAGGATCGACTCGTAATGGATTTTATTAACGGTTTATTTTCTGATAGATTGGTGGATGTTGTATTAGCATAAACGGTGTTCTATTAAACAAATTCACTTTGGTCGGCATAAATTAAAGGGCAAACACTCTTCAATGCTCGAATAGTAGCACGGCGGTTTCGTTGAAGGAATGTGGCCGTGTGGAGTTATTTATAGTTATGACGACTTTTGGTTAGAAGCAATCGTCTTGATATGGTTGGCGGTTTTCAGAAGAGGGATCAATAGATCTGAGGTAGGTGCTCTCGAGGAGCAGAGATATACCTGGTGGCAGAGAAGTCATAAATAAATAAATAAATAAATAAATAAATAATATAAAAAAAATTTGATTGCAGATTGGTTCAAGGGGTGGGTGGCTTTCCCTTTTACAGGTTACTGAAACTTCCACCAAAATGCCGTCAAAGTTATATTCAACCTCGTGCTGTTCATCGTACAGGAATGAATATCTGGAGGGGAGACATCTACAAGTTGAGTAAATATGGGTGGGTCCTATAGCAATATCCATTGAGTGAGCAGCCTCTGAAATGCAATTTTTTTGAACAATACTCATGGGCGATTTCCATAAATATGCAGTTTCCTGAGGAAGATGTGATTTTCCATGAAGACTGTAGTGTTGTAGTTTTAATGACCATTAGGTTTTCTGGCAATTTGTCAAGGAAAGCAGTCATTAACAAGAGTGATAAGAGTATGAGACTTTTGAGGCTCTGGGAGACATGAAGCAAAGAGTTGGTGACTCGCGCATTTGAACAGCGAGTAGTTGGAGTGAGAGATTAAAGGGGACAGAGAACTGCTCTTTACGTTTTTGACGATTGTTGAAAAGTCCTTTATTCACATTCCTTCAAATATAAGGAAGTATATGCTCATCTGACGTGGTGAATCCTTTGGGGTTATCTTTAAGGGGAGCTCTATGGAATAGTTGAGAGGCTTCAGAGTAGATGGAATGCCCAGAAAGCTATTAGAAGAATGGTTAATTCTTATAATGCACTAGGCTGCAAAATAGAGTAAGTATTTTTCCTTCAGGGATATGAGAGCCTTTTTTTGATGAGATATTACAATATATAACTTCACTGGAAAAGATTACTACCTCCTTGCCCTCTGACCTTCATTATATATATATATATATATATATATATATATATATATATATATATATATATATATATATATATATATATATATATATATATATATATATATATATATATATATATATATATATATATATATATATATATATATATATATATATTATATATATATATATATATATATATATATATATATATATATATATATATATATATATATATATATATATATATATATATATATATATATATGGTGGGCAAAGGTTAGAGGCATATCAATTTCCACCAGAGTTGGGGAAATACCAGAAATCTGGTCGTTAATGGCCGACATGTCCCGATACACGGCGTTTAAAAGTGTGTAAGTTAAAGAAAGTTGAGGAAACATATAAATGGTGTGTTCCAGGCTCTACCAGTATAGTACATGTAAGACTGAGCATTGCTGTTAAGTCTGGAGTCAGAGTTGGACAGAAAAGGATGAGATGAGACTGTGTAGAAAGGCGTGTCGCACGAGCGCTTCACAATGGAGGTATACGACATGAAGAGTTCAGAAGAGCAGTGTCTGTTCTAATAGATAGTATAAAGAGAATGACGAAACAATTAGATGGGCAGAAATAGATTGGAGAGTAAAAGCAAAAGTTGTATGTATGGAACCATCCAACATGTGTGAAGAGTACTCCATACAGGGGTGAACACTTCCATAAAAAGCAAGCAACTGGGGTGATGTAAAGAAATCACGAAGATGCCTTAGAACACCCAAGTTCTTAGAAGTGTAATGTGCTCCTTCCAAGAAAGATCAAAATAAAACGAAACACCACGAATATTGAGGACAGGTTTGAGTCGAGTGTTTTCGAAGATAATGTCATTGTTTTATCAAGTAAAATGATGGACGAATTGAGTTTTCGACCATGTTTCTCTGCCACAATTTGAAAACCGAGAAAGATCAGAGGTCAGTTACTCCAAGGACACCCTTCTTGCGTCAATTAACTGCTATTGAGAGGGGAGTCTTTCAAAGTGAATGTAGTAATGAAGGGTGGATCATCAGTATACGAGTGGACAGGTGATGAAGTAATGAAGTAATAGAGATATGGTCATTAATGAAAATTAGAATATATATATATATATATATTAATATATATATATATATATATATATATATATATATATATATATATATATATATATATATATATATATATATATATATATATCCAATGGTGAGGCCTACCAAATTCCACCAGAGTTGGGGAACATTCGGGATCTGATCGCTAATGGCCAACGTGACCCGATACACGGCATTTAAAAGTGTGCAAGTCAAAGGAAGTTGGGAAAACAGATAAAAGGAGTGTGTTCCAGACTTTACCAGCAGAGTACATGTAAGAGTGAGCATAGCGGTTAAGTCTGGGGTCGGAGAGTTGGACAGAGAAAGGATGAGACTGTGTAGAAAGTCGTGTCGCACGAGCCCTTCTCAATGGAGGAGGTATGTGACGTGAGAGTTCAGAAGAGCAATGTCCGTTGTAATAGCGATAGTATAGAGAAAGTGATGCAACAATTCGACGGGAAGAAAGAGACTGGAGAGAGTTAGTAAGAGCAGGAGAATTGATGAGACGAAAAGCCCTAGACTCCACCTTTTCTGGAATAGCTGATGTGTGGAACCACCCCAGATGTGAGGCGTACTCCATACAGGAGCGAACAACACCCCTATACAGAGGAAGCAACTGGGGTGGCGTAAAAAAACCACGAAGGAGCCTCAGAACACCCGAACCTCTTAGAAGCTTGTTTAGAGAGAGAAATAATGTGCTCTTTCCAAGAAAGATCACGAGAAAAGAAACTCCGAGAATATTGAGGATAGATGAAGGTTTGAGTTGAGTGTTTTCGAAGAAAATATCATAGTTGTGTGGAAGATTGTGTCGAGTAGAAAGATGGAGGAATTGAGTTTTTGAGGCATTGAAAACGACCATGTTTTCTCTGCCCCAATTTGAAATACGAGAAAGATCAGAGGTCAGTTGCTCCAAAGCCAATCCTTCTTGAACGTCTTTCAAATTGAAAGGAATAATGAAGGTGGAGTCATCGTATAGGAGTGTATAGGAGACGAAGTAATAGAGAGAGAAGGTCATTGATGAAAATTAGAAAAGAGTTGAGAAAGGACAGATCCTTGAGGAACACCACTATTTATAGATTTATAGGAAGAACGGTGGTCCGTCTACAACAGCTGCTATAGAACGACCGGAAAGGAAATTAGAGAGAAGGTCACATGAAAGAAGGATAGATTCCGAAAGAGGGAAGTTTGGAAATCAAAGCTTTGTGCAAGACTCTATCGAAAGCTTTCGATATGTCTAGCGCCACAGCGAAAGATTCACCGAAACCCCGAAGAGCGGAGGACCAAGAGTCAGAAAGTAGGGAAAGAAGATCACCAGTAGAACGTTCTTTACGAAAGCCATACTGGCGATCAGAGATAAGATTGGAAGAATTAAGATGTTTCCAAATCTTCCTGTTAAGGATAGATTCGAAAACTTTAGAAAGAACGGAGGTTAAAGAAATAGGACGATAGTTTGAGGGCTGAGAGGGGTCCCCCTTCTTCGGCACAAGTTGAATGAGCGCACGTTTCCAGTAGGAAGGGAAGGTCGAAGTAGAAAGGCAAAGACGAAATAGTTTACCAAGGCAGGGTGGCAAGCTCGGAAGCACAAGTTTTGAGAACAGCAGGAATACCATCAGGACCATACGCCTTCTTAGTGTTAAGCTCAGAGAGAGCAGAAATGACTTCTTTAGAAGAAATTACAATGTTAGGCATAAATGAGTTAGAGGGGTTGGAGGAGGAATAGCTCCGGAATCGTCTAAGGTAGAGTTAGAGGCAAAAGTATGAGCGAAGAGTTCAGCTTTAGTAGAAGGTAAAATGGCAGTTGTGCCATCAGAAGAGACTAGAGGAGAAAAAGAGGAAGAAGCAAAGTTAGAGTTAACATTTTTTGCAAAATGCCAGAATGGTCGAGAGGAAGAAGAGTCAGAAAGATTATTGCATTTGCGGCGGAGAAAAGAGTTTTTGGTATCTCGAAGAATAGATTTTGCACGATTCCGGGATGAAATATAAATGGAATGAGTTTCAGGAGTTTGAAGAATGACGGTAATCTCTGAAGGCTGCATCCCTACGGCGAATAGTGCGAAAACAAGTAGAGTTAAACCAAGGTTTGTTAGGTTTAGTAGAATGAAAAGAATATGGAATGTACGCCTCCATGCCAGAGAGAATCACCTCGGTTATGCGCTCAGCGCTTTTCCGAAGGACCCCTCCCACGAAAACAATAATCATTCCATGGGAAATCAGAGAAGTACAACCGCAAGTCAGACCAGTTAGCAGCACCGAAGTGTCACAAACGTCTCCTCGCCGAAGGCGGGGGCCCTTCTTGCGGAAGACTTGAAGAGACAGAACAAGATACGGAGATAAGAAGGTGATCGGATGAACCCAGAGGATTAAAGAGTTTAACAGTATAAGGAGAAGGATAAGAAGTAAGGGAAAGATCAAGTATGTTGGGTTCATCACCAAGACGGTCAGGGATACGGGTAGGGAGTTGCACCAACTGCTCAAGGTTGTTCTGGATAGAAAAGTTGTAGGCGAGTTCACCGGCTGGATCATGAGAACTAGATGAAAGCCATTGGCGGTGGTGAACGTTGAAATCACCTAAAACGATGATTTCGGAGAAAGGAGAAGACAGAATGTGCTCTATTTTGGAGTTTAAATAGTCGAAGAATTTTGGATAGTCAGTAGAATTAGGAGATAAA
>SEYY01020048.1:2500-5000 GCA_009176605.1 Armadillidium nasatum
CCACCATCCTGTGTGAATTAAGACGATGCTGTTATTGGGAAAGTTGCCATTTTCAGATATCCAGTTGTTCACGTCCATGGCTGCCATAGTGTATAAAGGATTTTCAAATACTTTTTGCGTAATGTCAAAAACCACACCTGAGAATATATATTTATATATATATATATATATATATATATATATATATATATATATATATATATATATATATATATATATATATATATATATATATATATATATCCAAACTTCCTCTTTCGGTATCTATCCTTTTCTCTGTGACCTTCTCTCTGATTTCCTTTCCGGTCGTTCTCTAGCAGCTGTTGTAGACGGCCACCGTTCTTCCTTTAAATCTATTAATAGTGGTGTTCCTCAAGGATATGCCCAATCCCCAACACTTTTTCTGCTTTTCATTAATGACCTTCTCTCTGTTACTTCATCTCCTATCCACTCCTATGCTGATTACTCAACCCTTCATTACTCTTTTCAATATGAAAGGCGCCCCTCCCAACGATAGTTAATAGACGCAAGGAAGGTAGCCTTGGAGCAACTAACCGCTGATCTATCTCGCATTTCAAATTGGGGCAGAGAAAACATGGTTGTTTCCAATGCCTCAAAAACTCAATTCCTCCATCTCTCCACTCGACACAATCTTCCACTGAAATGTGATATCTTCTTCGAAAACACATAACTCAAACCTTCATCTCTCCTTAATATTCTTGGTGTTTCTTTTTCTCGTGATCTTTCTTGGAAAGAATATTACTTCTCTTTCTAAACAAGCTTCTAAGTGGTTGGGTGTTCTGAGGCGCTTTCAGAATTACTTCACGCCATCCCGGTTCCTTGATCTCTATAGAGGTGTTGTTCACCCCTGTACTAAGTATGCTTCACACATCTGGGTTGGTTCCACTCATACAGCTCTCCTTGAAAAGGTAGAGTCTAGTGCTTTTCGTTTTATCAACTCTCCTACTCTAACTAATCCTCTCCAGTCTCTTTCTGCCCTTCGAATTGTTGCGTCACTTTCTATATACTAACGCTTTTACAACATACTCTGCTCTTCTGAACTCTCTCGTCGCATACCTCCTCCTTTGAGAAGAGCTCGTGCGACATGTCTTTTTACACAATCTCATCCTTTTTCTGTCAAACTCTCTAACCCAGACTTAACCGCTATGCTCAATCTTATATGTACTCTACTGGTAAAGTCTGGAACACACTCCCTTTATATATTTTTCCAATACCCTATGACTTACACACCTTCAAACGCCATGTTTCGGAACATGTCGGACTTTAATCTGACCAGAATCCCGATTTGCTCCTTTCTCTAGTGGAAATTTGGTAGACCTGTGGCCTTTGCCCACCAGAGGTAAAATAAATAAATAAATAAATAAATAAATATAATATATATATATATATATATATATATATATATATATATATATATATATATATATATATATATATATATATATATATATATATATATATATGTGATATGTTTGTGTATATGTATGTGTGTGTGTGCGTGTGTGTGTGTGTGTATGTGTTTGTGTATGTGTGTGCGTGTGTTATAAAAATCTATTACTGAAAAATATATGAATACGTAGGTCTACTACCTAAGATTCAAACCGGTGCTCCTGCTTCCGACAATGGAGTTCACAGTCCTAACCATTAAACTACCTCAGTGACTCCGAATAAAAAGAGACGTTTTCAAGGAGGGGGTACATACAAAATAGAAAAGAGGAAGAAAACCACTCAGATCCGAGCCTAACGCACTTCTCTCAGGTGGGCAAAGACGGAAACCTTGAAGAGAGCAAGATTAAATACAGAAGGAAAAATAGATGAGGGTAGAGAGTTTCTCAGAACAGATGTGACTAGAAAGAAGGAGGCACCAGAACAGGCAAGCTGGGATTTCCAGCATCCACACAAAATTCGTGCGAAAGCAGGGCACCCCTTGGGCAACGAGTGGGATGCAGTTGTGGTGGAATGCGAGAGGCCAATTCGCTCGAGCAGCTGCCTTTGTAGTACCTATAGAAAAGAGAGAGTTCCCAACGTCACGAGCAGAGATAGAGGATCATAAGAGTTTGAAAGTAGGGGACAGTTTATTAATCTCTTAGCCTTAGACTTACCCCTATCCAGGAGAGTGGAGGAACCGTCCCCCTCCTCCAAATGTGAGAACGGTACTCTATACAAGGGCGAATAAGACCCTTATATAATTTGAGTAGCTGCTCAGAAGGAAAAAAATTCTTGCAACTTAACAGAATTCCCAGTTTCATTGAGGCCACCTTAGCAACCATTGTGATATGTTGTTTCCATGACAATTTATTATTAATGCTTAGACCAAGAATGTCAAAGTTATTTACAGGTGAAACGGAAGAACCATAGAAGAAGATAGGAAAGTTGAAAGGTGTTTTGGAGAGGAAGATGTGAAGAAGTTGAGCTTTTAAGAGTTAAATTTCACAAGGTTACTATGACCCCACCAAGAAATTTCATCCAGATCAGAGAG
>SEYY01020048.1:10000-17500 GCA_009176605.1 Armadillidium nasatum
TTCTAATCGTTTCATTTCGGCTGTTCTTGATGGAGCGACTTCTTCTTCCTTTACTATCTATAGTGGTGTTCCTCAGGGTTCTTTCTTCTCTCCTACTCTATTCTTACTTTTAATTAATGATCATCTCAGCTGTTCATCTAACCCTATAAATTCATATGCCGATGACTCAACCCTCCATTCTTCTACTCATTTCAAATCTGTTCCTTCCTTTGCATCTAGAGTTGCCTCTCGTCTTCATCTTTCCTATTCCATTCTTGCAGATCTGGATAGAATTTCCCAGTGGGGTCGTCTCAACCTTGTGAAATTCAACTCTTTAAAAACTCAACTTCTAGAAATGTCTCTATCAAAGACACCTCCTAACTTTTGTATTTCTTTCGATGGTTCTTCCATCTCTCCTGTTGACAATATAAACATCCTTGGCCTTCACATGAACAAAAAAATTGTCTTGGAAACCTCATATCACAATGGTTGCTAGGGAGGCTTCAAAAGAAGCTGCGAGTTCTGTTTAGACTGCAAGAATTTTTTCCTTTCTCGCAGATACTTCAATTATACAAGGGTCTCATCTGCCCTTGTATGGACTACTGCTCCCATATCTGGAGTGACTCAGGTTTCACCCGTCTTTTGGATAAGGTTGAGTCAAAGGCTAAAAGACTTATAAAATGTTCTGCTCTTTCTAATTCTCTTGACTCTTTATCTTTACGACGTGACGTTAGTGTTTTGTCATTTTTCTATAGGTACTACAGCGACAAATGCTCGAGGGAACTATCCACTCCTATACATCCACCTTTACAGTGTCCTCGTAGCACAAGAGGTGTATTGTCAGGGCATCAACTTTGCGTGGACATAGGCACTCCAGGCTTGTCCGCTGTGGTGCCTCCTTCTTTTCTGCCACCTCTGTTTAGTGTTACTCTCTCTCATCTTCTGAGTTTCCTGATGAATTTAATCTCAATTTCTTTAAAGCCCGAGTCTGCGCTCACCTACAAAATTTGCGTTAGGTGGAACCTGCAAGGGTCGTTTTTATTTTTTGTTTTTTTTTGTACTTTTATTTACTTTATTTTTATTCGTCTAACACTTCCTCCTTAAATAGGGCTTTGCCCGTGAGTGGTGGTGATGTTTAAAAACTAAATAATATATATATATATATATATATATATATATATATATATATATATATATATATATATATATATATATATATATATATATATATATATATATATATATATATATATATGTACCTTTTCCAGATTTTTAGGGCGGAGTCAGAGTAACTAAATATGAACAAGAATCCTAGTCCGAGTCCGAGTCCTAGTCTGAGTCCGAGTTCGAGTCTAGACTGAGTTCAGTTCGAGTACAGTCGGAGTCCTAGTTCGAGTCCAGTCTGATTTCAGTTCAAGTGCAGTCAGAGTCCGAGTCAGTCCGAGTCTGTGTCCGAGTTCGAGTCCGAGTTCAAGTCTAGTCTGAGTCCAGTTCAAGTCCAGTCAGAGTTCGAGTCCGAGTCCGAATTGGAGTTCAAGTTCGATATATTAAATTACTGTACAAGATATTATTTGCAAATTGCAAATATAGAAAATAAAAATAATAATAATAATAATAATAATAATAATAATAATAATAATAATAATAATAATAATAATAATAATAATAATAATAATAATAATAATAATAATAATAATAATAATAATAATAATAATAATAATAATAATAATAATAATAATAATAATAATAATAATAATAATAATAATAATAATAATAATAATAATAATAATAATAATAATAATAATAATAATAATAATAATAATAATGATTCATTCTTTATTCATTTTTCAGTTACAGAATTTATACAAACAAAAATCGTATACTTTGTATGTATTAATACAAAAGTGAAATGGGTTTCTTGTGTGGACGAATTTGTCCTTTAAGCCCATTAAATTAATACAAATTTAGTGAATCATTATTAAAATGAAGTTTTTAACTGAAAAAACAAACATTCGAAACTTTAATTTTTTTTTAAAGTATTAATTTTTAAAAAAAATTTTTTTTAAGTTTTAATCTTAACCTAATCTACTTCCTTAAAAATAAAAATAATAGAAAAAAATAATTACCAACAATAATAACATTAAAATATCTTGTATCTAATAATTATTGCAATAATGAAAATAGTAAGTAATAATAGTAATAATATGATAATAATAATAATAATAATAATAATAATAATAATAATAATAATAATAATAATAATAATAATAATAATAATAATAATAATAATAATAATAATAATAATAATAATAATAATAATAATAATAATAAGTAATAATAATAATAATAATAATAATAATAATAATAATAATAATAATAATAATAATAATAATAATAATAATAATAATAATAATAATAATAATAATAATAATAATAATAATAATATTTTTTGCTTTAAAATCACAATGCGAAATGTGAATTTAGGCAGTGTTTATAAATAATATTTAGCTAAAATATAGTAATACAGGATGTAGTATCCAAGAAATTAGTTAAAAATTGTTCCTTTTTTATCTTAAACAATTTCATCATCAAAAGCAACAACAACAACAACATTTAGATTGTTAAAATGGAATATGGAGTCCTTCGAGGCAGCATCGTTAGTCTTATTTTCTAAATGATTTTTTGAAATGAACTTCACTGATACAAAATCATTATCATTTAGTTTTATGTAGTTAACTGAGGACTTTGTCTTTCTGATGATCTTATCAAAATCTTCAGATAGCTTGGAAAGTTATTCAGAAAGTTTTACATTCACAAGTGAAAAGGTTAGAGACCTAGGGTTTAAATTATTCTATTAACAAAACTATTTCGGCTGTCTTTATAGATATCCTCTGAATGATTACTCATCAAATATCTACGTATAGAAAGGAAATCAAATAGAGAAATTCCCAAAATTTTCTTCAATTATTAATTGATGAAAATTTAGAATATATAAAGCAGAGAAAGCCATGGAACTCTTATAATATTTGGGAAATAAGAATAGAAGAGAAGACATTATATATCTATCCCATTATGAGGAATAGATTTTCTCATTTATTAAAAGTTGTTCGAAAATTATTGGCAGAGAAATATATTCTATTTGGATTTCAGGAAATGTCAAAAAGTATTTCATCATTAATGAAGATCTTGAAGGAAAGGATTCTTCCGAGTTATGCACACCTGCAACGTCAATGCCCTCAAACAAAGAATACATATATATATATATATATATATATATATATATATATATATATATATATATATATATATATATATATATATATATATATATATATATATATATATATATATATATATATATATATATATATATATATATATATATATATAATATATTATAAAGACTAAATTGCTTTAATAAAGTTATTGAAATATTTTAGTTATTTTCATTTGTGATTTTAAATTAAATTTGAAAGGTAAAAATATTATTTTTAAAGAAAGAAAGAAAAATAAAAATCAGGAAAAGAAAATAAATTTGAAAGTTTTTAAAAATCAACTTTCGCAAAAGATAAAATTCTTATACATAAAATTTTAATAAATGCTTTTAATATTAAAATTATATTTCAAATTATATTTATAATTATTATTATTATTATTATTATTATTATTATTATTATTATTATTATTATTATTATATTATTATAATTATTATTATGATCATTATTATTATTATTATTTTATTATAATTATATTATTAAAATTATTGTTATTATTATTATTATTATTATTATTATTATTATTATTATTATTATTATTATTATTATTATTATTATTATTATTATTATTATTATTATTATTATTATTATTATTATTATTATCATTATTATTATTATTATTATTATTATTATTATTATTATTATTATTATTATTATTATTATTTTTTTTAATTATTTCTGTAATTATTAATGTTATTATTATCATTATTATTTTATTACCATTATTATTATTACTATTATTATAATTATCATTATATTATTATTTTATTATTATTATTATTATTTTATTTTATAATTATTATTATTATTAAAACTATTATTATTGTTATTATTATTATTATTATTATTTTTATTTTAATATTATCATTTTTATTATTATTATTTTATTTTTATTATTATTATTATTTATTATTATTATTATTATTATTATTATTATTATTATTATTATTATTATTATTATTATTATTATTATTATTATTATTATTATTATTATTATTATTATTATTATTACTATTGACACCAAGGCAAAGAACAAAATGCAAACTTGTGAACTGAAGGTGTTGAAACTGATAATGGAAATAACGCGACTGAAAAGAGTGAGGAACGATGATGTGAGGGCGGAGTTGGAGGTGGAGAGCTGAGCTGGGGATGGAGAGCGGCGTTGGGGGTGGAAAGCATATTGGAGTTTTTGGAGATAGACAGTTATGGTGGTTTGGGCATGTAAAGAAAATGAACTGTAATAGATATGGAAGAAAATATGAGACGTGTTGGAGGAAGGGCGATAGAGGACCAAAGATTAGATGGAGGGCAGATTATGGGAGAGTATCATAATCGACAATGGTGGAGAGATTTCTTCCCAAACTCCGCCTACAGAAGAATGCTAATAAAGTATATGCTAATAAAGTATAAAGAAATGTTATTATTATTATTATTAAAATTATTATTATTATTATTATTATTATTATTATTATTATTATTATTATTATTATTATTATTATTATTATTATTATTATTATTATTATTATTATTATTATTATTATTATTATTATTATTATTATTATTATTATTATTATTATTATTATTATTATTATTATTATTATTATTATTAATATTATTATTATTATTATTATTATTTACTACTATTATTTACTATCTTTATTATTATAATAATTATTTGCTTACAGTTATTTTACAATAATTATTGTTATTGTTATTGTTATTGTTATTACGACTATAACTCAAAATTTAAAGTGCCCAATATTTGCTTCTCAATTAATAATTTCCTTTTAATAATAAATATTTCTATTTTTTATAAATTTCATGAGCTCAAAGGACGAGATCGTCCTCCCCCCCCTACTCCAGAAGCCCATTTCAATTTTTAATTACAAATGTAACTTGTAAATCTTTTTTGTTAGAAGGCGTTTAGTAACTGAAAAATAAATAGGGATTATTATTATTATTATTATTATTTTTATTATTATTATTATTATTATTATTATTATTATTATTATTATTATTATTATTATTATTATTATTATTATTATTATTGTATGGTTTTCAAAGTCATAAATGGAACGTCAAGTAAATTCCTGACAAATTTAATAATGAATAGCCAAAATGTAAGAAGACTAAATCTGCGCTACACAAACTCACGTACAGTAAATAAAACAAAGTACAAACTAACCAAACTTCGTAGAGCTTTATCGTTCAAAGGCATTGAACAATGGAATAGACTTCAAAAAACATTCAAGAATCAGCAACACTTCCCACATTTCGTAAACAAATCAAAGATCACTTGTTATCAAAAAAACTAAAGGTACCCATCCTCATCACACTTATGCCCAACTTCTCCAAAACATCTGTAATAATAATAATAATAATAATAATAATAATAATAATAATAATAATAATAATAATAATATATAATAATAATAATAATATTAATAATAATAATAATAATAATAATAATAATAATAATAATAATAATAATAATAATAATAATAATAATTATTATTATTATTATTATTATTATTATTATTATTATTATTATTATTATTATTATTATTATTATTATTATTATTATTATTATTATTATTATTGTTGTTGTTGCTGTTTTTGTTGTTGTTGTTGTTGTTATTATCATTATTATTACTAGTATTAGAATTATTATTATTATTATTATTATTATTATCTTTAAAATTATTATTTTCATTATTATTATTTTTATTAATAATAATAATTATTATAATAATTATTATTATTTTTATCATTAAATTTATTATTGTTTTTGTCATTTTTATTATTATTATTATTGTTATTATTATTATTATTATTAATAATAATAATAGAAATAAACTATATTTTATCTTCCAATTTTGAAGAAACTTTTTGTTTTTCTAAGTGCTGACCTGTTTCGTCTGTCAACTCCAGACACAATCAGAACTTGGATTCTACAAGTTGAATAATTTATTTTTAAATGTAAAGCCAAAAGCTGGATAAAACTTCCATATTATTATTATTATTTTTATTATTATTATTATTATAATTATTATTATTATTATTATTAATATTATTATTATTATTATTATTATTATTATTATTATTATTATTATTATTATTATTATTATTATTATTATTATTATTATTATTATTATTATTATTATTATTATTATTATTATTATTATTATTATTATTATTATTATTATTATATTATTATTATTATTATTATTATTATTATTATTATTATTATTATTATTATTATTATTATTATTATTATTATTATTATTATTATTATTAACTTACAGATATTTTAATATTATTATTAATCATTATTTTTTTCAGTTATTTTTATTTTATTTTTAAGGAAGTAGATTAGGTTAAGATTACGACTTTTTAAAAATTGAAAGTATGCAATTTTTGTTTCTTAATTATAAACTTCATTTTAATAATGATTGACTCTAAATTTATATTAATTTAATGGGCTTAAGGGACGAATTAATTCCCCCAGAATTCCCAATTTCACTTTTTTTTATTAATGCGCATAAAATATCTAAATTTTTGGGGTAAATTCTGAAATTGAAAAAAATTAATCAAGATGAAAGATTAAAGATTATTATTATTATTATTATTATTATTATTATTATTATTATTATTATTATTATTATTATTATTATTATTATTATTATTATTTACGCACCAAAACATCAAAAGTTGTTTCTTTAAAAAAAAAAATTTACCTTCAATTTTCTCATCGGACGAAACTATTCAAAAATTTCTCCGTTTTCTTAATTCTCTTAAAAATTATAGTAACAAAAGCCATTTACACTTCTATTAATTCCTTAAATTTTATTATATTCTACTAAAATTATCTAATTTTATGTAAGGATGTACTCCATCTCCAGCAGTTCAAAATGATTAACAAAAACTTCTCATCTCCTAATCAACAAACCAATTAATACTCTGGATATACCCTCTCTCTCTCTCTCTCTCTCTCTCTCTCTCTCTCTATATATATATATATATATATATATATATATATATATATATATATATATATATATATATATATATATATATATATATATATATATATATATATATATATATATATATATATATATATATATATGTAACGTGAATGACGGGGTCATATATATACACTCCGATAGAGTTTCACCATTTCGCTCTGTATTCCTATTCTCCTCTTCGTCTCTCTCTCCTTTCGTCACACAAATTTCAGTTGGAA
>SEYY01020048.1:20000-25000 GCA_009176605.1 Armadillidium nasatum
TATATATATATATATATATATATATATATATATATATATATATATATATATATATATATATATATATATATATATATATATATATATATGCGGGAAGATACAAAAGACTTGTGACATCTGTGGTCGAACCACCATCGTCAGTTATGACGGAACCTGATTTGTTTTAATTTGTTCTTAAATAAAAAAATTTTTTGACTTTAAGGATGGCACAATGGTAAAAACGTTGCTGACATTGATTCTCATTTGCAACGTTTCAAGCCTTTAACTTTTTTATTACTGTTATTGTAATTCTAAAATTATATATATATATATATATATATATATATATATATATATATATATATATATATATATATATATATATATATATATATATATATATATATATATATATATATATATATATATATATATATATATATTTTTAGCTGTGGTTATGGACATATCAGAAAAGGCTAGAAAAAATCCTTTATATGTAATGACAGCGAAAGATGTAACGGATTGGATATCGCAAAACGGAGCCTTCCCTAACAACAGCATCGTCTTAATTTACACAGGATGGAGCAACAGGTCAGAAAACGCACAAATATTGTTAAATTTTATCTTAAAATGGTGTGAAAGAAGAATGGAGTAAATTGAAGGGAGCGCTGGTGGAGATTGCGAGAAGTATGTGTGGAATGAAGAATATAGGGAATGGTAGACGAAAATAAGAGTGAGTGATGGAATGAAGATTTGGAGAATTTGTTAAATAAGAAAAAGGAATCCGTTAACAGGTATTTGGGATTGGGTAGAGTATAAGGGAATGAGCCTGTCAACTGAGTAGAGAGGCGAAGAGTGAGGTTGAGAGGGCAAAATGAGAGTGGAAGATTAGAGTGATAGGAAGCTCGTAGAAGAAGTTAAGTTAAGTTGAGAAGTAAAATGTTTTAGAAAGAGGTAAACAAGGTGAGAAGAGGGAGAGAAGAGCAAGGGAGGAAAGTGAATGGGGAAGATGGTGAGTTAATACAAGGTGGTGAGAAAGAGGTAGGAGAGAGAGATAGAGAAGTTAATTTAGTGAGCGATTGAATGGGGGTAGAGTCAATTCAGAGTGGAGAGTGTTAAGGAATAATGGATGGGGGAGGGAATGGGATGAGAATAGGAGTATTAGTAGGGAGGAGGTTGAAGTAGCGATATTAAAGGTAAAAAGAGAAAGTCGACAGGTATAGACCGGGTATATGAAGAGATGATAAAGGAGGGAGTTGGAGAGGAGGTTGACTGGTTGGTTGGAATGCTTAACGTATGTTGGGGAGAAGGGAGAGCTTCTCAGAAATGGCAGGATGTTTGCATAGTGCGTATTTAGGAGGAAAAGGGGAGAAAATGATGTGTAGGAATTATAAAGGGGTAAGTCTGTTGAGTGTGGTACGGAAGATATATGGGAGAATATTAGTGACAAGAGTAAAGGAATTAGCAAGAGAGGGGATAAGAGAGGAACACGGGAATTTTAGGGAGGGTGAACTAGGTGTTTACTCTGATGATGATTAGTGATAAATTGGGTTTGAAATAGAAAGTGGGGTATGTACGTTTTATGAATTTGGAGAAAGCATATGATAGGGTATGTAGGAGGAAGCTGTTCGTAGTATTGAGGGAGGGGTGGGGAGTGGGAGGGAGATTGTTGAAAGGGATCGGAGCATTTATGAAAAAAGGAGAGCGAGGGTGAGGGAGCTTACAGATTAGTTTTGTATATATATATATATATATATATATATATATATATATATATATATATATATATATATATATATATATATATATATATATATATATATATATATATTTATTTATATATATATAATAGTGGGGCTAAGACGGGTGTGTAATGTCGCCTTGGCTGCTTAATCTATTGATGAATGGTATGGTTGCAGTGATGCGGTGATGGGGAAGAGTTTAGGGAGAAGTTGAAAATGTTGATGAGAGAATTTGTGGGAAATGTGCGAACAAGGAATTGAGAGCTAATGTAGAAAAAAATAAAATAATGAGAATGGGGGGAAGAGATGAGGTGGTTAGAGAGGAAGAATGGGGGGTTGTAAAGGTGATGGAGAAATATTTGAGGAGGTGGAAGATTTCAAATATCTAGGAATGTTTTTGGAAGGAAAAGAGAATGAAAAGGAAATAAAGGATAGAATGGTGATGGAAATGAAAGTGACGGGGGATTAAAGGAAGTATGGAAGAAAGGTAGAATATCGAAGAGTATAAAAATAAGAATGTTTGAGTGCATGTATTTGCCATCTGTAATGTATGAGTGTGAAAAATGAACGATGAATGAAAAAGCCTTTATGTGCTTCAAATAAAGAGACAGTGAGCGATTTGTGGTTTGAGAAGGTTAGAGAGGATTAGAAACGAAAGAATAAGCGTTGATGGATGGATGGATGGAGGAAGAGTATAGCGGATAGAGTACAAGAGAGTTCACTAAGGTTGTTTGGACATGAATGAGGACAAGATGGTGGGTAGAATGCTTAGATTGAAGGGGGAATGGGAAAAGAGCGATAGGATGGACAAAGTGAAGATGGATGGTCGGAGTGAGGAAGATTTTGGAAGGAAGGTGTTTGAGTTTAGACGAGGAAAGGAGAGTTGCGGAGGTCAGAGTGAAATGGAGGCCGGTGGTGAGAGGGGAGGGGGTGTGAGGTAGGGTGAATGCGTGAGTGTGTGTATGAGGAAACTGTGGCGAATACCATCCCATTAGAATGGAAATCGTGGAAAATGTAATATATATATATATATATATATATATATATATATATATATATATATATATATATATATATATATATATATATATATATATATATATATATATATATATATATATATATATATATATATATATATATATATATATATATATATATATATATATATATATATATATATATATATATATATATATATATATATATATATATATATATATATATAAATAATAAAAAAAAAAAAAAAAATATATATATATATATATATATATATATATATATATATATATATATATATATATATATATATATATATATATATATATATATATATATATATATATAGAGAGAGAGAGAGAGAGAGAGAGAGAGAGAGAGAGAGAGAGAGAGTATATATAAAATATTAATTCCGTTTATATTTTGAAAAAAACGCTTCGTTTTTGAAGGTGTGGGTATAGAAGCACTTGAAGCAATGTTGTCACATGCCAAGAGAAATAACAGAGAAATCTCCGGTTTGGGAATAGACACGGCTACGCCAGATTATCTTCCCACTGACGATGTTCACATCGTTACTGCAAGAGAAAATATTTACATCATTGAAAATTTAAACAAAAACCTTGCGGTACGTTCCAAATTTTTTCCATCCATCATTTTATTATTTGGTATACAGTATATGTTAATAAAATTTGACTCTTATTCTTTTATACAGATTGTTCGAAAGTATATATATATATATATATATATATATATATATATATATATATATATATATATATATATATATATATATATATATATATATATATATATATATATATATATATATATATATATATATATATATATATATATATATATATATATATATATATATATATATATATATATATATATATATATATATATATATATATAATATATATATATATATATATATATATATATATATATATATATATATATATATATATATATATATATATATATATATATATATATATATATATATATATATATATATATATATATATATATATATATATATATATATATATATATATATATATATATATATATATATATATATATATATATATATATATATATATATATATATATATATATATACTTTTGATTTTCTGTTAGTTTCAGGTGGAAATTTTGCCTTTTTATTTGATTATTTCTCCTGAATCGAAATTTAAAAATTTTAATTTTCTTATTTAATTAAAGAAAAGTTTTCATGAATTCTTTCCCATTCTCTATTCAAACTTCATTCAAATAATAATATAATTAAATTATATAAATTGTAACAATAATTTATAAGAAATAATTGCTATTTAAAAAAAAAATATTTAAATAAAAAATTTTAAAAAGTTTATTTTCTTAACAAATTTGAAAAAAAATATACGGAGATCCTTCATGGGTCAAATGTGACCCTTTGTCTATTGCAAGGTTAAAAATTATTTGGAAAAGGAAAAAATAAAACTTGCAATACGAAGACTCTGATGCAAACAATAATGAAAACCTAAATAATAGTTCTAGCCCAAAACTATTTAACTATTTAATTTTTTCCCCCTTTTTCAGTTACTTCCTCCAGTAGTAGCGCAACTGATGGTGATGCCCGTAAAGATAAAAGGAGGGACAGGAGCACCTTCAAGAGTAATAGCAACTCTGCCTTACAAAGCAGAAAGAAAATATTGAGGATAAACAACTCAAGAGAATCCAAATTGGTTTGAAATTCATCTCAAAATTATTGGATTTTCTTTTTCAAAAATGAAATCAACTTTTATAATGATTTAATGCAAGTTCCAACCACTAATTATAGTTTTTTATCATACTCAAACAAAGTTTATTCACACACACACCACATATATATATATATATATATATATATATATATATATATATATATATATATATATATATATATATATATATATATATATATATATATATATATATATATATATATATATATATATATATATATATATATATATATATATATATATATATATATATATATATATATATATATATATATATATATATATATATATATATATATATATATATATATATATATATATATATATATATATATATATATATATATATATATATATATATATATATATATATATATATATATATATATATATATATACTATTTTTTAATAAAGTAATTTAGTCATATTATTCTTCTTATTTCCAAATCCCCAAATTCATATTTAGCCTTTAACCAATACGTTGGAGAGAGAGAGAGACAGACAGACA
>SEYY01020048.1:27500-35000 GCA_009176605.1 Armadillidium nasatum
AGAAAATAAGATGAAACCTTTGAAAACTAAAATTAAAATGGACGCTGGAAATGAAAATCCATTCACAATATATATATATATATATATATATATATATATATATATATATATATATATATATATATATATATATATATATATATATATATATATATATATATATATATATTATATATATATATATATATATATATATATATATATATATATATATATATATATATATATATATATATATATATATATATATATATATATATATATATATATATATATATATATATATATATATATATATATATATATATATATATATATATATATATATATATATATATATATATATATATATATATATATATATATATATATATATATTATATATATATATATATATATATATATATATATATATATATATATATATATATATATATATATATATATATATATACTTCATTATTGGTGATGTAGTCCTTGTAAATTATAATGAAGAAAAATTAAGTAATGAGCCAATTGTGGAGAAATTAAATTTCTAATTATAAATATTTCGTGCTAAACTTAACATTCTTTCACTAAAAACACTTAAGGAAGAGCAGACAAGAGAGAGAGAGAGAACTTTTTTGATATTTAATTAAACTTCTTCTACTTCCACCACAAATAGGGTCATCTGCTGGATAGTCTTTCCCTGATTTTCTTTCCATAAAGTATAGAGGAAAAGTAATTCTCGACATTATTAATTTCTTTCCTAACTCTTTTCTTTTTAAACTACTGCTTCTGCTCCTAATATATATATATATATATATATATATATATATATATATATATATATATATATATATATATATATATATATTATATATATATATATATATATATATATATATATATATATATATATATATATATATATATATATATATATATATATATATATATATATATATATATATATATATATATATATATATATATATATATATATATATATATATATATATATATATATATATATATATATATATATATATATATATATATATATATATATATATATATATATATATATATATATATATATATATATATATATATATTATAGTCCTTTATTATGAAGTTATTTCCATTTGTTTCATCCTTATAAATGTTTTACCTTTCCAAACTGAATGTACAGCTTTCTTTTATTTTTAATTTTTAATTTATTTCCTATTAGCATTAATTTAATTACATAATTTTCTTTTGAATCAAGTGGAGGTAATTTTATTGAAGTTTGAGGCTTCTATTCTTTCTTTTTTTTTCTTTAATTAGACAAAAACGTTATTTTAATGAATATTTCAAAACTTCTTCCTTCATTGTTTTAACACCATTATTCTTCGAAACATTTAATAAATATTTTTCCAGCACCTTCACGGTAGGTATTACAAAAGACAAATCTCCACTAACGATACCTTCTTTTTTTGTCAATTTTTCAAATGGTTGAAATATTCGAATTATGTTTTTCATTAGTAGTGAATACTTCTTTTTTGCCCGAAGAGTTTGAGGAATTAATAATAACTGAAGTTTTCTATTCTAATTGTCTTTGTAACATGTAGTATGCTGAGTTCCACTTCCTTTCTATATCTTTCTATATAAATAGTTTCTGGAACTAATAGATTTAGCTTTAATTTTGTTATATATATATATATATATATATATATATATATATATATATATATATATATATATATATATATATTATATATATATATATATATATATATATATATATATATATATATATATATATATATATATATATATATATATATATATATATATATATATATATATATATATATATATATATATAATATATATATATATATATATATATATATATCTTGTTATTATTATTATAATTATTATTATTATCATCATTATTATTGCAAAAAAACTGGATATGAGAACGATGGTCCCAGTGGAAGGACTTTCTATTCATTTTATTAACTTAATTTTTTTTAATTAATTATTAAATTTACTGAAAGTAAAGTAAAAAAAAAAAAAAAAAAAGAGAGAGAGGGAATATATATAAGGGATATATATATATAATATAATATATATATATATATATATATATATATATATATATATATATATATATAATATATATATATATATATATATATATAATATATATATATATAATATATATATATATATATATATATATATATATATATATATATATATATATATATATATATATAGAGAGAGAGAGAGAGAGAGAGAGAGAGAGAGAGAGAGAGAGAGAGAGAGAGAGAGAGATAGAGAGATACAATCGAGATAGAAGGTAGATAGATAGATAGATCAACATAGATAGAGAGAGAGAGAGAGAGAGAGAGAGAGAGAGAGAGAGAGAGAGAGAGAGAGAGAGAGAGAGTACAAACAAAATGACTTTATGTACTTTGATTCTTATGTCACAAAGTAATTTTATTTTTCATAAAAACAGAATTAATTCTCTTCCTTTTTTTTGATTTCCACATAAATTTGTTTATTAAATCCCTTATTTTGACTCACTAACAAACCTATTAATTTATTTAACTATCAATTTATTTATCTTCTAAATCTACTGACTCTATCTTAATCAGGTAACTAATTAACATATGTAAAGATAAAGCATAGCTTAAAATTGGTATTTAAAACAACAATGTTTTAATAAATAAATTAGATTTGAATTTTATTTACCCATTTATTTTACATACAAGTTATATTTTGCTTCTTAATTAAGGAATGATTTTGTTATAAAAGTGTTTGGCTCATTTATTTCGTTAGGTTAGAATGTGATCGTTACATTTAAAAAAAAAAAAAAAAAAAAAAAAACTATGAAAGTGAAAATGAAAAAGGCAGAACCAAAACATTTTTACCAGAAAGAACTGAAAAAAGTGAAACAAAAAAAATGAGTGTTCGACACATTCTATCTCATAAGTATATTATCTAAAAACACAACTCAATCCTTCTCTTTTCATACAGAACTGTAAACTTTTTTCCTTTTTACTTTTCGATAAACGAACCCATTGCTCTACTTTACTAATAGAGTCTCTAAGGGGTTAGTTGGTTTGCTTCACCCTCAGAAGAGCATTATCAAAGTCCTCGTATTGAGGACTCGTCAGACATGCAGATTCTACAAATCTTTGCAATTCTTTTAAATAACATTGCGTTTTCTTTGCTCTTTATACTCTAAACTGTTACTCTACAGTGATTTCAAAAATTATTATTATTCTCATTATTTTTATTATTATTATTAAAAATTTATTTTCTTTAGTGTTACATACATATACCGTATATATATATATATATATATATATATATATATATATATATATATATATATATATATATATATATATATATATATATATATATATATATATATATATATATATAGAACGGAAATTTGAATAAGAAATTGGAGATCCTTCAATTATAAATTCAGAAGGTTTCTACTTATACATTACCCATGAGGTCAGATGTTCCAAGGTCGCTCCTGTTGTGTCAATTAACTGCTATGAAATGAGTAATAAAAGGTGTAATGAAGGGTGATCATCTTCTTTGCCTTTTTTTTATAATGACCCCTTGTGAGTTCATTGAATTATAATGAAATAAACTTATCTATATTTACATCTTCAACACGAGGATAACAGTTTGAAAACCTGAATCATGTTTCTTCTAAGATACGAACCTTCTTTCAACAGAAAAAAATCCACATTTATTTGTGCCTTTCCTTTGAACTCATATTTTCAAATCCAAAAACTGGAGGAAAGATTTTTTTGCTTCATCGCAATTTAAGAGCTTTAACTTCTGTCAATGCTCTCACATATAAAAATTTCTTAAATTAATCTTCTGTACATACTATTACACTATATATTATATATATATATATATATATATATATTATATATATATATATATATATATATATATATATATATATATATATATATATATATATATATATATATATATATATATATATATGTGTGTGTATGTGTGTGAGTGTGTGTGTGTGAGTATGTGTGTGCGTTTGTATGTTCGTGTTTGTGTGTTCTTGTGCATGTGTGAGTACTTATGATGTAGAAAGCATTTGTGTTCGATGTGCCACTTTTTCATCAGAAAATTTTGAGACCTGATATTTAAATAAATTACAATCTCCAAATTCTTCCTTTCTATTTTGAGAACGTATAAATAAAATAGTCGAGATTTTTAAGAAGCGATCATTATCACTAGAGATCGAAGTAAGTCCTCAAAAGTTAGTCATATTCATTTAATATGTACCAAACAGGTTTTAATAGTAACTTAAAAGGAACTAAAGCTTATTAAAAACCTGTATTTTAATTTAATTCTTTAAATTCTAATTTTTATTTTTGTCTTTTTAAATAGAAATAAAATGGGTTACCAGAGCAAGATAAGTATACGAACATTTATAGTATTTGCAGTTATTTTGTGCCATACCCATACCCATGCTGCCCAGTTAATTGACCTTGGGCATGATTTGGGCCCTGAAACCCCAATTTTTCCCCTACCTTATAACATTCCTTTTGAATTTATAAAGAAAGAAGCTGGATACAGTGAATTGGGAACTTGGTAAGTCAAACAATGCGAAAAATAAATTTGAAATAGTTTCATTTTATTTTTATATTCATGAAATTTAATTTCATTTTAACGAAATTTCATTTTGTTTCTTGAGAGTTTTTGCATTTTGTGATGGAAATTATTTTTCTTTTATTACTGGCCATTTATTTTTTATTCCAATATGGAAAAACTCAATTTTCAGGACTGCTATTCACAACATCCGATTATCGGAAAACATTGGAACAAAAGTCGAAACTCCTTACCGCAACAATCCAAATGGAAGTACAATTGAGGAGATTCCTCTCCGAAAATTAATTGGACCAGGTTAGTGAAAAAAAAATCCTTCAACCTCCAGAATAAAACGAACAAAGTCTTAAATAATTCGAAGCTATAAAAAGAACTCATTTCAACCCCAAAATATCCTCAGTTGGAAGGTTAGTAAATTTTAAATATCAACAAATAGGTTACATAAAAAAGAAGAAACAAAAAAAAAATAATTTCATTTTTGGATAATTTTAAACAATTAAAATAAATTTAACAATATCGTTAAAATAATTGAAAAAAAATCATACAAACAAAAGTTACCAAAAAAATATAAAGATAATAATAATAATAATAATAATAATAATAATAATAATAATAATAAATAATGATAATAATAATAATAATAATAATAATAATAATAATAATAATAATAATAATAATAATAATAATAATCAGTCTCTTAAAAATATTGATTAGAAAAAGGAAATTAAAATTATTTTTTTTAAACTTTCATTTGACACAAATGAGAATGGATTTTTAATCAACGTTAAAATTAGTGGATGATGCCTGTGACCGGTGCGATAAGTAACTCCCCTGACTACATCGATGTGAACTATTATATGTCATTTCATTGTTCCTATATACGTTTCTCAATTAAAAAGTTAAAGACATGAGAATAAATAAGCAACGTTAGATCATATGAAAATACGGAATCTTTTTAAATAAAATCAAAGATCAAATTTAGCGATTTTTTTTTTTTTTTTTTTTTTTTTTTTTTCAACAAATATTCGAAGTTTTTATTTAGGAGAATAAGGAGCTTATTGCTGATATATATATATATATATATATATATATATATATATATATATATATATATATATATATATATATATATATATATATATATATATATATATATATATATATATATATATATATATATATATATATGTGATGGCATCCGCATCCGCATCCGCATCCGCATCGGAGCATCCTCATTAAAATTAACATCCGCACTTTGCAAAATTTAATATATCCGCATCCGCATCACGCACTTTCGAAAGTTCAACATCCGCATTCTCGCTTGACGAAAATTCTATATTCGCATCCGCATCCGCAAATGAGAAAATATGGCATGCGATCCATCACTTGTTTTATATATATATATATATATATATATATATATATATATATATATATATATATATATATATATATATATATATATATATATATATATATATATATATATATATATATATATATATATATATATATTATACATATTTTATTTTTTTATTTATTTTATGAAAATACTTTTTCCATTTTAATTTATTCCCAAAGTTCTAAGTGGAAAGAAGTATTAACGAGTATCTCATAAATATCTTTAGACCCACCCTTTATTTTCCTACTCTACTCAAACAAAAATTATACTTAAAACTTCTGTATATAGGATCACTTACATCTCAACTTAATGGAAATATTCTTACTATAATTGAAGCTACATTCCCGCAATACCAGTTCATTTTATTAGCAATTATAACTCCCTCTCAATTTAAAGCTTCTTCAGACACAAGGAGTCTCACAAAATGCTTCTCAGATCCTCATTAATTTATTTATTTAAATGTACCAGCTGTAATGCGGCGTATGTAGGCCAAATTGGCCTACAATTAAAAGTGAGGACTGATAAGCATAGATGAGTTTCCTTTAGTATGGACCTTCCTCTTTGCTCTCCTGTACACTCTGCCATAAATAACCATGGAGATACCAACCCTTTTTATTCTTCTCATTTCTCTTGATCGTAGGATTTTGAAGTTTTATATATAAAAATTCATTGCCCATCTTTGAATGATCAAGCTTCTTCTAATGTCCTTTTCACTCAATAATGATGTCCTTTTACCTAAAATAGTCCAGCCTTTTTATTTTTATTTATGTTATTTCAGTATTAATATTATTACTGTATTTTTTTTTATTTTATTGCAATTATTATTTTAAATATCATATAGACAGTTAATGAACTTATATTTTGATTGTATCTTAAAATAGAAAATTGTAAAATTTAGTTTGTGCAGAAGAAGGACCTAGATATGGCGTGAAACGTTCACTGTCTAAAAATTCCATACAGAGATGAAATTTATGAAAATACTTTACCATTTTAATTTATTTTCAAAATTCCAAGAGGAAAAAAGTATTAACGAGTATCTGACTAGTATTTTCAGACCCATCCTTTAATATATTATATTAAGTATTATTTAAGTATGTGGAAACTCTTAGTACTGTCTTCGATCTTTCTAATTAGGTTAAGGTTCACTAGGAAAGAAGATATCTTAACTTTATATATATATATATATATATATATATATATATATATATATATATATATATATATATATATATATATATATATATATATATATATATATAATATATATATATATATATATATATATATATATATATATATATATATATATATATATATATATATATATATATATATATATATATATATATATATATATATATATATATATATATATATATATATATATATATATATATATATATATATATATATATATATATATATATATATATATATATATATATATATATATATATATATAT
>SEYY01020048.1:45000-47500 GCA_009176605.1 Armadillidium nasatum
TATTTTATTTAAATGTTTATTTCTCAATAGTATCTTATTAGTTTTATTTGTTAGTATCTCAAGAGCATTTTTTTATTTATATATTCGTATCTCAAGAGCACTTTATTACTTTTATATGTTCGTATCTCAAGAACATTTTATTTTATTTATAAGTTCGTATTTCAAGAGCATTTTGTTTTATTCATAGGTTCGTATCTCAAGAGCATTGCCCTATTCTAGGAGGTGAACTTTCCTAGGTAGTTTCTACCTTGGATCCACTTGTGGGATCGAATTGGCCCCCCTTAAGCAGCCACTCTACCAATATGCCACTGTAGACGATATATAAAGTCGCTCAGAGTTGTTGTGTTTGAACAATATTTATGGATCTGATAATTGATCTAGGGTAAAGAGCGAATATATTCATTCTATTCTCAGTTATGATATACGGTGGTTTGATTCCCCTCAGAGGAGACAGACCTTCTTTATCTTTATGGAAATATATATATATATATATATATATATATATATATATATATATATATATATATATATATATATATATATATATATATATATATATATATATAATTAGCTGCTGTAATTAACATTGAATCGAAAGTGAAAAAGAATTCTACGTATATTTTGACGCCTCAAGATGTAGAGGACTGGGTATCGAAACACGGTCTTTTCCTTAACAACAGCATCGTCCTCCTTTACACAGGGTGGAATAGCAGGTCAGTAAACATCAAATCATTCTCTCAATTTTCTTGTACTGTATTAGTTAAGCAATTTCATTCCAAGTAGTTTCTCATCGGAGAAACATGAAATATCTTAAAAGAGATCAAAGATATTTTGATTTATTAAACTCTAAGAGAAATGTTTGGAGGGAGTGTGTGTGTGCGTGGTGTGTGTGTGTGTGTGTGTGTGTGTGTGTGTGTGTGCTCAGTTGGAAAAGGAAAAAGGAAACACTCAAATGAAACCGATATATTAAGAAAAAGAATTCACACCTTTTCCTTTATGTACAGTCTCTTTTTCATGTTTATTTATAAACAAAACCTCTTTTTAAATATATATATATATATATATATATATATATATATATATATATATATATATATATATATATATATATATATATATATATATATATATATATATATATATATATATATATATATATATATATATATATATATATATATATACCTCTAGTGGACGAAGGTCGGAGACCTACCAAAATTTGCACTAGAGTTAGGGAGGTAATCAGAAATCTGGTCAAATTAAAGTCTGACATGTTCTTTAAATTGACCAGATTTCTGATTATCTCCCAAACTCTGGTACAAATTTTGGTAGGTTTCCAACCTTTGCCAAACAGAGTAATATATATATATATATATATATATATATATATATATATATATATATATATATATATATATATATATATATATATATATATATATATATATATATATATATATGTAGTAGATACCCAGATCCTTTGGCATATTATGGACACCTAACTGATGTTTTCCCAGCTGAAATACCCAGGTAGGTGATATATATATATATATATATATATATATATATATATATATATATATATATATATATATATATATATATATATATATATATATATATATATATATATTTCTCACCTTTCTCACCAAGCGCAAAGATTAGGGCAACGCCCTGTCATTTACGAAGCCCCTCCACACGCCTCTGTTCCGGTATACTTCCTCCTCTTCCACTTCTGCAATGGTGCGTCCTCTCTTCAGAATGGCGTCCGACACTCCATCCCTCCATCTCTTCCTCGGTCTTCCCACTGGTCGTCCCCCCTCAGGATGCCAGTCATAAAATATGGCAGGGTATCTCCCACCATCCATCCTCCTGACATGTCCATACCACTTCAGCTGCTGTCTCTCTACCATATATATATATATATATATAAATATATATAATATATATATATATATATATATATATATATATAATATATATATATATATATATATATATATATATTAGTGTGTGTGTGTGTGTGTGCGCGTGTGTTTGTGTGTGTGTGAATGTGTGTATGTGTTTGTGTATGTGTGTGTGTCAAAACTTTAATTTCCGTCTCATTATTTAATTGGTTGTTAATGCATTTGCTAATTAGGATATTTACCGTAGGACTTTTAAATGAATTTACTTATTTAATTATTTTTAAGCAAAAATAATATATTTTTCTTTTCAAAAATATATTTTTTAAAAAAAAGTTATTTTTTGTTTTTAACAAAATAATTAAAATTATTATTGAAATTTTTGCTACTTTTTACTTTGTATTATTTGGTCACGTTCTCCTGAATCATCAGAAATTTTATGATGTTTAAAAAGACTTGAAAATAAAATTTCAAAATCGAAAACATTTCTTCCAAATTATTTTCCTTTCGTGGAAAATAACATGAATCGTTAACTTTACTCAAACATCGGTCAATGTTAATTAATTGCAAATCTTTGCTAATTATCTTTCCCTTAA
>SEYY01020048.1:52500-75000 GCA_009176605.1 Armadillidium nasatum
ATAATATTAATAATAATAATAATAATAATGACAAATTATGGCGGAGCATAAGACATGGGGTCTTTGCTCCATAGATATAATATGTGGTCTGAGCTAGAAAGCCCAAAATTTTTTTTTGCAGAAATAAAAAACCACACCTTCTTTTTTGCTTTCGTAAGCAGTTATTTTTTAGGAGTGGTTTAATATAAGTCTATGCAAAAGCATAGACTTATATTAAGAGTGTATATTTATATAAATTTATATTTTTATTTTTTATATTTTGTTGACCATTGTAATAACACTGTAATATATTTTTTTTCTAAATAAAATTTGATTTATAAATTAATTTACAATCAAATAAATATTGAATTAAAAATTAAAAAATATAGCTAAAACATTTTTGGCTACCTTGTCCCTTTTGCACATAGACTAGTTAAAGTCTATGTGCAAAAGTGACAGCTTTTTTATGAGTGAACATGTTAGCAGCGAATAGTCCCTTTGTTTTCAGATATATAAAGAGATTTATTTGTCTTTGAGTAGCCAGCACTTTTGGGCTTGGCAGGTGGTTTGAAAAGTTGGTTCCCTGGCTTATAACGGTAATAGTAACGTTCAATGTGGTGGTTGAAGTGAACTTGAAAACTTGATATGCATCAGTCGTTTGAAAATTCATGAGATACAGATAGGATTGGAGTTGTTTTCTGTGAAAAGAAATTTCCTAAATATGATATGATTCAGTTTTACCAAATGTATTAGGTGATATTGTAAATGTGACTAAGTTCTTTTGATAATTGTTTAGTTTGTGATAGGAAATTAACCTTTTTAAAGAAATTAAAACAGATCAATTAAGGAGGTTATGTTGAAACCTACAAATATACATTAGTATACTTTGCATATATATATATATATATATATATATATATATATATATATATATATATATATATATATATATATATATATATATATATATATATATATATATTTTTTTTTTTTTTTTTTTTTTTTACCTACTGGCTTTATTAGGACCTTAATTGATTTGTATTTAATTTAATTTTCTACTTTGAATTAAATAATTAAATGTGTATAATTTTCCTGAGACATTCGTAGACATTCGCAATTACATGAGATTGACTTCAGAGGATATTTTCATACTTATTATGGTTTATTGTAGATATATGGTATATTATGGTGCATTATAGAAAAGTAAATAGGCCACAAATAAAAATAGTTTCAGTTATGTTTACAATGGATGAGGTATCCATAGGAAAATATACCGTAGCTCTTGATCAATTCAAATACTTTTTACATATGATGTTATTTTATGATTTTCTCACCCTGATGTAGATTGTGTTTTTGAGTAAGTGTAAATAGTAATGAATATAATACCTGACCTAAATATTAGAGGCTTAATTTCTCACCTCAAAATAAAAATATTTACACAAAAGAAACGAATGAGTTTTCAAACTAAAGATTTTTTTTTTTTCTTCTTTTTTTTATACAGATTTTAGTATTTTGATTGTCTTTTAATCTTGTTCATGTTTTTCAGAATATGGGTTCATGGTATACCTGATTATAATCTTGTGCCTTGATATTAAAGTATAACTTTTTATTTTTTCACACCATCATTATATTTTGAGAGGAGCATCACATAAGATTTATAAAATCTTTTACATTTTCGGTACTACTGCTATCTGTCAAAAAGAGTAAGTCCAATATTGTTTTCATTATTATTTTGTGGTTAAATAAACTTAAATTGCATAATTAATATTCAGATTTAGGTACATGCTCCAGAAATACATTTAGTGAAATATTTCACTTTATTATTGAAATGAATTTGTGAAATAAACTGTGGTATAAAGTTCCTTGATTTAAGGTTAGTCAAATATTTCTAAGGTTTTCATGCATTATTGCTCTTACTTTAAAACCGCTGTAGTTGTTAATCACAACTTTAACAAGGTATTCATTAGAAATACTCTTATTGCAGTGATTTACTTCAGAAAGCTTCAGAAGAAGTTTAATTTTAAATTAAAACTCTCTTAGTAAGACGAATCTAGAGAATATTTTTTAAGAAAATCCTGTAAAGGATTGCATTTCTACTGTTTTCGTATCAAAAGACATACAAATTTTGCAAAAGAATGTGATGTTTTTCTGTGAATATATGTTGTTAATTCATTCTGGCATGATACCTCTATTTTTCACTATATTAAAATAAGTTAAAATATGCTGAAATGCATTCTACAAATACTTTCTTTCATGGAAGAGTAATATAAATACATAATAAAAAGAAAACTCTCCAAAAAATTAATAAATAAAAATATTTATACTGCGAAAATGAATTTGACTGTCTCTGTCTTTTAAACTGTCCAATTCTTTCTTTTCAAATACAGATCTAGCATTGTTCGGACGTCTCCATTTTCTATATTTAGAAAAGAAAATGGAATTAAATGGCAAACTAAAGTAATATATATATATATATATATATATATATATATATATATATATATATATATATATATATATATATATATATATATATATATATATATATATATATATATATATGGTGAAATATGGCAGTAGGCCTATATCCCATGGAATCTTTCCATCTATCAGTTAGGACTGTATCACAAGGCAGCAGTGGTCATTCTGGTTATAAGTTGAACTGAGTACACTAGAAAACTAAATAATAAGGATAATAATAATAATATTAATAGGCATAAATGGAATGAAAACTAAATAATAATACAAATGTCAAAAAATTTGCATTGATATATCGAAATTTCCATATATCGAAGGTCAGACAACTTCTTAACCTTTACCCCTTTAATTACAGTACATTGCAGAAAGTATTGAACAGTCAAAGGACAAATATAGCAACCTGGTATTAAATTATTTTTCATATTTTTGTACAAACGAATGACAGTCAAAGAACAGTTGCTTCACCATTCAGAGTAAAAATATAAGTTTGTATATTTTTTTAAAGTTTTTCTTATTATTATGTATTTATATTACTCTACTGTAGAGTAATAGTTTGTAGAATGCATTTAAACATATTTTGACTTCTATAATATAGTTAAAAATAGAGAGGTATCATGCCAGGTCGAATTATTACCATATAATTTCAAAAGTAGAGCCATTTATGATATAACACAAGTTGCATTTCATCAAGTAGTTAAAAAGCAGCTAAAATTGGTGTTATCTTCATAACATTTTTTAATTCATTCAATGTTGTTATTTAAACCATTTATATTTCTCACATTCTAAATAATAATAACAATAATTATTATTAAATTGAAGAGCTTTGATAAGGTATGAACTTTACAGATTGCCATTCAATGAATTCCCAGAATAATAAAATATTTGCCCAGCAGCTTGTAGCTTGGATATGGGAGATCGGTGTTGTTTATGATTTTGAAGAGATATGTTCAAGTAAGTATTTACTATTTATTTTTAGTTGTAGTTTATAGTTGTTTTTGATTATCTTACACACACACACACACACACACACACACACACACACATATATATATATATATATATATATATATATATATATATATATATATATATATATATATATATATATATATATATATATATATATATATATATATATATATATATATATATATATATACTCTAATGGGAAAAGGTCAGAGCCCTAAAAATTTACATCAGAGTTGGGGAAATACTGAAAACCTGGTCAAGTTACAGGCCGACATGCCTCGATACACAGCATTTGAAAATGTGCAAGTCAGTGGAAGTTGAGAAAACAGATAAAGGGAGTTTGTTTCAGATTTTACCAGTTGAGTACATGAAAATTGAGCATAGTGGTTAAATCTGCTGGGCTAGAGAATTGGACAGAGAAATAGGAGACTGTATAGAAAGGCTTGTTGCATGTGCCTTTCTCAGTGGAGGAGCTACGCAATGAGAGAATTCAAAAGAGCAGTGTCTGTTGTGATAAAGATAGTATAGACAGAATGATGCAACAATTCAAAGGGGAGAAATTGCATGGAATTAGTCAGAAGAGTTTATAAGATGAAAAGCCCTAAACTTCACCTTTTCTAGGAGAGCTGTATGAATGAAACACCAAAGATATGTGAAGCATAATCCATACAGGGACGAACAACACTCCTATAAAGAGCAAGAAATGAGAGCGATGTGAAGAAATTACGAAAGTGTATCAGAATGCTCAACCTCTTATAAGTTTGTTTAGAAAGAGAAGTAATGTGATCCTTCTAAGAAAGATCATAAAAAGAAACACCGAGAATATTAAGGACATACAAAAGTTTGATGTGTGCATTTTTGAAGTTTTCATAGTCGTGTGCAAGATTGTATTGAGTAGAGATGGAGGAATGAGTTTATTAGGAATGAAAACGACCATGTTTTCTCTGCCCGATTTGAAATATATATATATATATATATATATATATATATATATATATATATATATATATATATATATATATATATATATATATATATATATATATATATATATATATATATATATATATATATATATATATATATATATATATATATATATATATATATATATATATATATATATATATATATATATATATATATATATATATATATATATATATATATATATTTTCAGGGGCCGAAAGTTTATTCTCCCATTGCAATGATACACTGGACTCGTACTTCAATAAAAGTAAGTCAACAACTATACTCTTCGCTGCAAGAAAAGTACAAAAGATTTTAAAAGGATTGGAAGAAGATAATCTACGAGACTCAGTCAAAGATCTTTTGAAGTTGACAGTCTCGCTTTTGAGAGATGATATGTTCTACCTCGATCGAGAGTTTATATCAAATTTGATTGTTCTTCATATGTCAGCTGTTCTTTTTGTGAGTATTTAATTTATTGTGTGTATGTTTTTTAGATGAAGGGAACTCTGGCCTTTATTAATCTCTGATTTTGTTAAAAAGATTTTATAGTCTTATTGTGCATCTAATTTTGTAAGTTTTGAGTTTTTTCCCTTTGTTATTTATGAATCAAAAATAAAAGAAAAACGAGGTACTAAAGATGGTCTGAGCTCCATCAAATATAAGATTGTAAACCCATTTAGTTTTATTCTCCCCTCTCGAGTGAGAGACCCAAAAATAAATTCCCATTTTCACCTTTCAAATTCACTCAGTCTTTCATCAAGTTGCAGTATATAGTAGCTAAAATGAAGTACTACTATTGTAGATGAGACAGGAAAGGACATTTTGCATCATGTTGTCCATAGGCCAGAGGGATCTATATTTTGGTCTATATCTTGTTAATGGCTTAGTCGGCCCCACAACCCCTCTTCTTTGCACTCCCCATTTTCACATATAATATAATGAAAGTTTTTAAGGTAATTTATATGAATTAAATTGTTTTTTCACCAAATGTCTTTTCGTTATCTTTTCATATATTCAGGAAATTTACACTTGTTTGCAATTATTACATTTGTTAATCATCAGTGTAAAAAAACTTGTCTTTGTTTTTAATTAAATTAGAGTAACTTTTTTTTTTTTTTTTGTCAATAATGAATTAAGATTTTTTTTTCTCAGTTCTTGCAAGCTTATATGTAGTTCATCCTATGTACCACTTGTGGGTTTTAAATATTTGGATCATTTATTATAGAAGCTTGGAATTAATTCCAAGATTGTTTTAAATTATATGTGGAAGATACTCAGTTATTCTCGATTTAGAAGATTCCGAAATTTACGCAACATTTTCATATAGAAGAAATATAAATTTTTTTTCAGGGATTTGGGAGGATCAGATTGTGAGGATAAGCAACATTGGAAAGTATAGCCTTGTAAAAATTCAAATAATATATCCATTTGTGAATTTTCAAGTTATTTAGTCTGTGTTTCGTAATAATTGTTTTGATTAAAACTATATAAATAGAGACTACTTTAATAGATATTAAATTAATAAGTTGCTGGTAGTGTTTCCACATTTTTGGGGTCTTTGTCTTGTGAAAACCTTTAGTAATAAAACCCAGTTACTTTTTTAATAAAATGTAAATGTAGAAAAGTTATACAGAATAAAAACACATTCAATGAACAAGAATTTTTTTTTTTTTGTAAGAAATTAATAAATTTTGAAAAAATAAAGCGTCATAAGTTGTTATAGATGGTGTTTTTATCCATTTTATATTGTATGGAAAATTACATCCTTTCCATCCATAGCAATTATGGTAATATTGATAAGAGAATTGAAAAAAAAAATTCTAATTGCTAAATTGTTTTTAAGTAGAAGTAAGATAATTAGATTTTCTTTTATATCAGTCTATTAAATATGAAGCATTTTGTCACTGCCAGACGTAAGAAGAACCACCTTTTTAAAAATATAAATGTTTCCCATGTTATTTATTCTCTTACCTTTTACATACTTTTTGATGTCCGAAGGAGAATAAAATAAAAAGAATAAAGGTAAATTTTTTATCACATTCATGATTTAATGTTTGTAAAAACATTTGTTCTCGAATGCAATTAATTCTCCTAATAGTTCCTTCCTTTCTTCTAAAAGCTTCTTTTTCAAAGATGAAAATGTAATTACGCAAATTTATAATTATTTTGTCTTTAATTTATTGTACTTTATTGTACTTTATTGATTATTAATAATTGTAGCAGTTTTTTTTTAAATTTATTTATTTATTTTTTAAGGGGGATATAGATAACATTATATAATAAATAAATATATGAATATGTAACTTTTATTGATATTTTTTTTTTTTTTTTTTTTTATTTATTTTTTTTTTTAATAAGAAACTTTAGTAAAAAAAAATATATTTTATTATAATACCTCTTAATATAGATATTTTATTAGAGTTTATTATAATACCTCTTAGTATAGAGATCTTATAAGAGATATAATAAGGTCAATCCACCCATCTATTATTATTATTATTATTATTATTATTATTATTATTATTATTATTATTGCTATTATTAATTACAGGCCAATGTAAATTTGGATTTTGCACACGATGATGACTTGTTGTTAAATCCACCTGATGAGGAGTCACAGTGGGAAAGAGTAAAAACATTTCTAAATTATAAGGTGACTTTTTTATCATTTTGTGCATAGGCCTATATTTGTTTTTTTGTTTAATGTAATTCTCTATATATATTTTTATTTACAAGAATTTTAAAATGATTTAACTTTTTTTTAATTTATCTTGTTAGATTATGATAGGTATAAGGAAATGATATTTATTTATTTTTTTCAGCCCTTTAGCCACCGATCAATTTTATAGCATTAAAATATCAGAATTATATATATCACCACCACTCACAGTCGAGCCCTATTCAAGGAGGGGGTGTTATAGCAATAAAAAGAACCCCCTAAGCCCCTAATGCAAATTTCGTAGGTGAGCACAGACGTGGGCTTTAAAGTGATTGAAATTAAATTCAGTAGGAAACACAGAAGATGGGAGAGAATTCCACAAAACAGAGGTGGCTGGAAAGAAGAAGGCACCACGTCGGACAAGCCTGGAGTTGCCTATGTCTACACCAAATTTGTGTGCAGACAATACGCCCCTTGTGCTACGAGGACGCCGTAAAGGTGGAGGTATGCGAGTGGACAGTTCCCTCGAGCATTTGCCGCTGTAGTACCTATAGAAAAGAGACAGGGTACCAACTTCACGTCGCACAGATAAAGGGTCAAGTGGATTTGTAAGAGCGAAACAGTTTATAAGTCTTTTAGAATTTGACTCGACCCTATCCAAAAGACTGGTGAAACCTGAACCACTCCAGATATAAGGGCAGTACTCCATACAAGGGCGGATGAGGCCCTTGTATAACTGGAGTAACTGCGAAGAAGAAAATTCTCGCAGCCTAAACAGAACTCCCAGCTTCTTTGAGGCTGCCCTATCAACCATCGTGATGTGAGGTTTCCAAGACATTTTTTTTGTTTATGTAAAGGCCAAGAATATTTATATTGTCAACAGGAGAGACGGTAGAACCATCGAAAGATTAGAAAAGTTAGGAGGTTTCTTAGAGAGGGAGATTTCTAGAAATTGAGTTTTTAAAGAGTTGAAGTTCACAAGGTTGAGACGACCCCACAGGGAAATTCTATCCAGATCTTCAAGAATGTAATCGGAAAGATGAAGACGAGAGGCAACTCTAGATCTTCAAGAATGTAATCGGAAAGATGAAGACGAAAGGCAACTCTAGATGCTAAGGAAGTAGCAGATTTAAAAGGAGTAGAAGAATGGAGAGTAGAGTCATCGGCATAATAATGGATAGGGTTTGACGAGCAATTGAGATCATTAATGAAAAGTAGGAATAAAGTAGGAGACAAGACAGAACCGTGAGTAACACCACTATTGACAGAGAAGGAAGAAGTCGCCCCATCAACAACAGCCGAAATGGAACGATTAGAAAGAAAGCTAGACATAAGTAAGGAAAGAGAAGGAAGAAACACAATAGGAGGGGAACTTGGAGAGCAGTGACGCATGCCACACATGGTAGATGCCTTAAATATGTCATGCGCCACCACACATGTCTCCCCATGGTCCCTAAAGGCAGAAGACCATAGATCTGTGAGATAGGAAAGTATATCACCAGTAGACCTCGAACACCGAAAGCCATATCTAAGAAATGAGAGTTGAGAAGGGTTTCAAAGATCTTAGACAGAACACGAGTGAGAGCTATAGGGCGATAGTTAGAAGGATCAGAGCGGCTACCTTTTTTCGGAGTAGGTTGGACTAATGCGCGCTTCCAACACTGCAGAAAATATTAGTATTGAGACAGTGTGAGAAAAGTTGAACGAGGGATGGAGATAGCTCAGAAGCACACTCCCTTAAAGCTTGAGGAGGAATGCCATCCGGGGCGCTTGCCTTCCTAACGTTCATTGATTTCAGAAGCCCATGCACCTGATCAAATGTAATCACAGGTAAAGGCATGGGACATCTGAGAGGAGAAGGAGTAGGAGGAGGATTGCCGGAGCTGTCCAAGGTAGAATTTGAAGAGAACAAGAGGCCGAAGAAATTAGCTTTTTCATTTGGAGTGTTTCTACAGAACCATCAGAGCGAATAAGAGGAGGAAAGGAAGATTTACAGAAGTTGTTAGAGATGTTTTTGGCGAGAGGCCAGAAAGATTTATCAGTAGGAGAATTTAGGAGCTCCGCACACCTTTAAGTGAAAGCCCGCTTTGCTCGTCAAAGTATATCCCTGCAACGATTCCGAGCTGAATGAAAACTAGCAAGAGTGATAGGAGAAGGAGAATTTTTCCACTCGATATGCGATATATATATATATATATATATATATATATATATATATATATATATATATATATATATATATATATATATATATATATATATATATATATATATATATATATATATATATATATATATATATATATATATATGCAGAGAATGGCAGTTATTTTTTTCTTTGAATTTGCAGGGTGATTTACACAAGGAAAGATTAGTAACTACTTCAGAAACTACTCATTACATGAAAAGTCAGATTATTAGTGGTGAGAACACTTATTCCTCCTCTGAGAGTTCTAGAAGTTTAAAAGAAAAACTTCGGAAAAATTTCCAGCAGTGGGTGAAGCAGGTTCGTATACCTGCACTCTGTGGAGTAAGTATTTTTTTCATAAGACATTGAATTTTATTTTTCATAAGACATTTGAATTTACATAGATGAAGTTCTCATGATAGAGCCAGTGCCGTGCTTTCCATTTCTCTATCCAAAGCAAAATTGACCAGTTGTTGCAGTTATATATATATATATATATATATATATATATATATATATATATATATATATATATATATATATATATATATATATATATATATATATATATATATATATATATATATATATATATATATATATATATATATATATAATATATAATACACTTTTACGCTCTATTCTTATCTGATTCGGGTTACCATTTGTTATCTTTAAATTTTAAGTTTCAACATTTCATTAAAGGTTGCATTTACAGCCCTCATCCAAACTACTTAAGAGAGCAATAAAATATGTAATGTTATTATAGTAAAGAATTTAAAAGGACACCTAAGTTTTTAAAACTCTTTCTGATGTAGCTTATCAAATGCATATATAATTATGAAGAAATTTTCAAAAGTTTAAAGAAACTCTATGGAATGAAACTTTCTGCTTTTTCATATTTATTAAAATAAAACATGAAGATAGGGCGTAAAAATAAAACATGTTAATAAAGTAAAAATTTCACCATTACATTAAATTTTCGGTTTAGAAATTTTTTTTGGAATTCTGTTCCTTGGAAACCAAAAATAATTTGAATGAATCTTTCTTAAGGATCTCATTAAACAAATTATGGGATCAATGTTATTTTTTTCTTATAGAGCCATGTTGTCTCATGAACCGGAGAGACTTGACCATATAAAAAAGTGAAAAGAGGATAGAAGACGTAGTTATTAATTTTATAATCGAGATGATTATTATACTGTGTCATTTAAGGAATAAGAAGTAGAAATTGTAAAAAATCTGCTACTTCATTTTAATTTTAAATTAAAAACACACTCAATGTGTGTCATAGATAATTGAAAAGGAAGCATATCTCCTAACTGATTAGAACGTTTTGTGGTAGTCACAGCCCACTCATTTATTCAGCTTAACATAAATGAAATGTACGTTAAACAGTATGAACTGGATAATCATGTTCGTTAAAAGTTCTCAAAAATTAAAAGAATTTTAACTCTTTTTAAGTATCTAAAATTTAATGAACTTGAATTCTAATTTTAGAATTTGAGACAAAAGTTTATAAATTTTGTTTCGTTTGTATCTTTTAACACTTATTCTTTCTACTAAAACAATGTATTCAATAATAGGAATAGGGGGGGAAAAATCGGATTTTTAAGTAAATGGTTTTCTGTTTATTATTATTATTATTATTATTATTATTATTATTATTATTATTATTATTATTATTATTATTATTATTTCCTTGCTTTGACAGATATGTGGTAATAAGGAATTGGAGAAGTTGCCGAACCCTCAATATAAAATAATTTTCAAATATATTTCAAATCATAAAATTAACATCAGTTCTCTTCATTCTATCCTCGACGAGTTGGAAGCTAATTCAAATGTTAGTATAAGCATCATCATTATTATTATTATTAGTAGTAGTACTAGTAGTAGTAGTAGTATTTTTATTTTGTAGTTGCATTAAAAGTAATTTATCAGATTTGTTAATTAAGTTCATATTGAATACTTTCATGGTTGTTGGATTTAAATTTAACCGAAATTATATATATATATATATATATATATATATATATATATATATATATATATATATATATATATATATATATATATATATATATATATATATATATATATATATATATATATATATATATATAAAGGTGTTTTGCTTTAAGCCACCTAGTTCAAATACCTGTTAACAAAAAATTAGAATCGTAATAAAAATAGCAGCTTATATATATATATATATATATATATATATATATATATATATATATATATATATATATATATATATATATATATATATATATATATATATATATATATATATATATATATATATATATATATTTATTCATCATACTTATTCTTTATATGAAAGTTCATTGCCAGCTATAGGTTGGTTTATAGTGAGTGGAAATTGAGTTAAATGTTTGACCTGAATTAATGGTTTATTATTGTTATTATAATAACATTAAATGTTTGACCTGAATTAATGGTTTATTATTGTTATTATAATAACATTAATTAATTAATTTCTTTTTTTCAGCTTAATTTATCATCTCCATCTCCTCCACTTATGGACATCGATTCTGATTCTAATCTTACTTCTAAAAGAAGCAAAGTACTTGTTAATGAGTCTTCTGAAGCTGCGATTAAAATGAAGAAACCGATTGAAAAGAATAGTAAATGTGATTGTTGCAAGTGCAAAGACAATAATGTTCAAAAGAGAAAATGTAACAAAAATATCCAAAGATTTTCAAATTATAAAAATCGGAAGAAGAAGAGTAATTACGATATTATTATGTTAAAAGGAACTATTTGGGAAATTAATAAGGATGCGAGTAGCGATGAGGAGTTTTTTACTGAAGACAATGATGTTGAGGTTCAGAATGTCATTAATATACGAAAGCAAACAGTCGAGTGGGATTCTAATAAGACAAATGAGAGAACCTCAGGTTTTGATAAAGTTTATGAGATTAGAACTGTATCAGAAGATGATGAGTTTGGTCGAAGTTCGTCCTTTTGCGTTCTAGATCAGCTGAAGAAGGATCTTATTAGTTTAGATAATCTTATTGTAAAAACTAAGCTGCTTTTGGTTGAGTTGGAGGAAAAATCTCTTCTCTTGAAAGAGAAATGTGAGCAAATTAAAAAAAATAAAGAAAGTAATAAACTTGATTATAGTTTTGGTGTTCCAAAGAAAAAATGTTTTCAAGAACTTTCTCCGGCGAATACTTCGCCTTCAAAAAAGAACAAGATTATACCAACTCTTTCCGAGGGTGATATTGAAAATATTTCTGCATATTGTAAAACTTCAACTTCTATCTCTTCTACCATTACCACAACTACTCCCACAAATAATAATAAAAACAGTACTTGTGAGAGTAGTTCTAGTTGTAGCATGCCTAATCTTACCCCTTATAAAGATGTAGGAAGTCACAATAACATTGATGTTACAAAATCATTTGAAAAGACCTCGAAGCAGAAAAAAAATTTGCTTGCCAATAGTAGTTCGAGTTATAGTTCAGATCTTTCTATGCCAGATTTGACACCGCACAATAATTCAGCATCTTGTGATGTATCTAGGAAAGAGGGGTTGAATTCAGATTTTAGCAGCAAAGGTTCACCCTACGTATCATTAACACCTCTGAGACAATCAGTTTTAGATAGATTAAATCTTGTTTTAGAAACATCTAATTCTCCAAGAAAAGATAATCTGAATGAGGAGGTTAACTCTCTTACAAAAATAGAACTCGTTGTTACAAACTCGCATTTATCTCCCGAGTCAAACGCAGTTATTCTTGAGTTAAATGACTCCTCCCTTCCTGGTCTTGTAAAACGTAAGCATGAGAAGAATGATTTAGAAGAGTCTCCACAGGCTAAAAAGCGCCTAAGAATAAAATATGTACCCTCAACTTCAAATGAAGAAACATTCAAATCAACTGAGAATATTGAAAAAAAAGTAATTGATGATTTAAATAAAAATGCTCATGATAATGAAGAATCATTGGAAAATGCAATATCTGATTTTTCATCATCAGACTCTGTGTGTTCGATTATCTCTTCTCAATCATTGGAAGAAGTATGTAATAAAAATGCTTCTACTTTATCTTTAAATAATTCACTGAAAAAGACAGGAGTCAGGGGAATTCACAATAAGACATTAGATTTTGAAGATCTTACTTTTACAGAAGAATCTATGACGAAGAGAAAACTCAAATCTAATTGTAACAAAACTAAAACTAATTTGCTTAGTAGTTCAAGAAACAAGTCTTCCAAGTCTCAAATAGAAACATCAAGTTCGTCAGATGAATTTGAAGTTGAAAAAACAAACTATACTAAAACTTTACAATCTCAATCAAGTGTTGGTCCAAAATCTCTGAAAGTAAATAGTCATTTACCCAATGCACGGAGTACGCCCAAGAAGAATGAAAGTTCTTTTACCATTTCTGATTGTAGTGATTCTACTACATCTGCAGAAAACGGTAAAATTAAGAAACGGGGTCGCCCTCGTAAACGAAAGAATTGTAAAAATCCCAGTCCTAAATCAAGAAACAAAATTTTGTCACCTGATTTTTCAGCTATTGGAAAATTTGCTTCGAATAAAACATCAAGATTGAAGTATTTCAACTCACTTATTGTAAGCACTTCTGAGAGTTCTGAAAGCGATGGAAATAAATTGAGGGATTCAAAACTTAGAACGAAGAAATGTAAAAAAAGTACTTCGAAAGCCTATCATTTAAATAAGTCTTTTAAAAGCTTTGTAGTAAGTTCATCATCCGAAAGCGAAGATGCAAACCTAAATACGAGGCAATATCAAAAAAGAACTTCAGCTGAATCAAACAAGTCTTTAAATACTGTTCTTCATACATTTCCTGTTGTAAGTATATATATATATATATATATATATATATATATATATATATATATATATATATATATATATATATATATATATATATATATATATATATATATATATATATATATATATATATATATATATATATATATATATATATATATATATATATATATACTCTTCTCTGACTCCAAGAGCTACCTTCTTGCTTTAAAAGACCGTTTAATAAACAAGGAACCCTCTGGTTGCAAGGTTTTCAAATAAGCTGTCAGAAATTTTGGACTGAAAATGGTTGGGGTGCTAAGCAATGTTAAATCAAAACTTTTAACAAGACTTAGTCTACTTCATGTAGTAGGAGTAGATCCGAAGAGGTTGTCTTGGCTTATCTTAGAATTGGCCACACGAATCTGACCCACAGATACCTTATGGCTAGGGAGGACCGCTCACTGTTCTATCCTTTTTGCCATCTCTATTTTCTTTCAGTCTACCATATATTTTTTTTTTATAGAGTGTACAGTTATCACTGGCCTCAGACGCAAGTTCTTTCCTGATTTATCTTCCTACCTTATCTCGATTGCTTTCTTTACATCTTGTTAGAATCACCTCACTTTAATAATGTGATCGTTCTTTGCTTTCCTCACATCACTAAATCTGCTAAGTCTGTTGGACTCTTTCTTGCCGAACTTTCCTTCCATTTCGTCTAGGAGCTGTCCTTGATATTGATTCTCAACTCAGTATAGCCCCTTTTGGGTAAACTGTGGCTGCTTCTCTACAGTTACACAAAGCAAAATAAAATATATATATATATATATATATATATATATATATATATATATATATATATATATATATATATATATATATATATATATATATATATATATATATATATATATATATATGGGGGATGGAGCGATACCAAAGTTTTAACTGATATCGATATCATTAATTTTAAACCACCCTATACTGAGTACTGATACAATAGTAACGATACCTCTACATTTTACCAATAGCAATTTTTTTCCTGAACTCATGAAGGTAGAAATGAGATTGAAAATATTCAATGACTATAAAGTTAGGTTTTCTGCTATCCTAGTTATTTTGAAGTCACATCGCTAAACAAATCTATTAATAGGTGAGAAAGGGTTGGTGCCACCAAGACTTTGGAGCCGACTTGACCAGTGCATGATCTATTTTCTTCATTAATTTCTGCAACATTCGCTGTTTCAATCAAATTTCCACTTTGATGGATACCACCTCTTTTCTAAACCTTCCCTCTTACTCTTGACCGAAACTCAGTGCCTGATTGTTATGATAGAAAACCATTTTCATTTTCCCCTTACTGTCTCTATCTTCAATTTTCTTGTGCATATGTGCGCAACGATTTTGTTTGCTCTAGTGTTTCTAATTTGAAATCTTCTGAAGTTTCCACCTTGTGACTTAATCTCTCTTGCCATTCTATGACTAAATTTTTTTTGTTCTGTTTGCATCCTAATTTTATTGACTATCTAAACTCCAAAATAGAGCACATTCTCTCTTCTCCCTTCTCAGAAACCATATTAGGTAATTTCAATGCTCACCTCCGCAAATTACTTTCTTCTAGTTTTCATGACAAGCCAGTAAACGTACCTATCAATTGTCCATCCAAAACGACCTTGAGCAGTTGGTGCAGCTCCCTACTCGTATCCCTGATCATCTTGGAGATGAGCCCAACTTTCTAGACCTTTTTAAAACTTCTAATCCTTCTCCTTTTACTGTCAAACTCTATCCTCCTCTGGGTTCTTCCAATCGCTTTCTTATCTCTGTATCCTCTTCTATTTTTTCAAGTCTTCCACAAGAAAGACTCCCGCTTATTTCGAGAAAACATTTGTGACATTTCTGTGCCAAAGCTGGTCGGACTTTCGGTCGTATTTCTTTGATTTTCTGTAGAATGATTATATCTTCTGTGGGTTGGGGTTCCAATGTTTGAAAAAGCGTGCAGGAAGGATTGGCAAATTAATTTTACAAAATGGTACAAACTTAGCATTTAGAGTTTTTCATAGGTCTATTAATTGCCAATCCTTCTTGCACGCTTTTTCAAACCATCGCTGTAACATCAAACACAATGTTCATTTTAACATGTTTCTCAGGGCTCTCAGATTTTTGGATCCGCCATATTTGGATGATGAGGTCATCTTTCTCTGCAGCATTTTTCATGAGCAGGGATATGATCATGCAACTGTGGATAAAATGTTCCATAAAGCCAAAAAAAATTTTTTACCTTCCAAATGATAGTCCCTAATTTTCACTTGAAAATACATAATTTTGCCTTATTCTCTGGGTATTTTATATATTAAATTTCTACTTTAATCTACGTTTGATATTAAAATCGTTTTCACTTATCCTAATACCGTTATGTTTCCTTGTTCAGAATAAAATTCCCTCTGTGCATCTGTTGGTGGTGTTCATGCTGTTCCATGTAGTGTTTGCCATTTCTCTTTCATAAGAGAAACCCTTAAACCTTTACAGTTTAGGCTCACTCAACAAGAATGATATTAATAGAGGTAATTACAGCAATTCAATATTTAAACACATCAGAGACTCTCAACGTAACATAGATTGGAATGGTTCCAGTATGATTTTTTCATCCAAAAATAAGACACTTGACCAACTCATAAAATCATATTTTATAATTACCACCAATAATTTCAATACATCAGAGGGCTTTTTCTCACTGGACTGATTTACAATAGTATTTGTTAAAAATTCTCTCTCTGGATGTTTTCCATGATTTATGCGTGCTCCTCTTGAACTGTCTTTTTGGGTTTTCGGATTGTTATGCATTTTCTTCCTAGCCTTCCTTCTTTTTGAAGAAATTGATAACTAGGGATATAATAGACCTAGTCTTTGTTGCATGTATTATTAGTATTATTATTTGTTTTGACTGGAACAGTCTAGAAAAAACCCGTGTGGCTTCTAAGTGTCTCTATTTTTCTTAGGTTTTTATGTACAAATATCACAGGCATAACTATATCATTTGAGTGGATCCTTTACCTGTCATTATTTTTTAAACATCGTTAAGCCTGGACATGCCCGCCTGTTAGCATGGTCTATCCCTCCCGTATCCGCCATTGGGCTGGGCCGGACGCTAGGTTACGATGTCGCCCGTACCCATATATATATATATATATATATATATATATATATATATATATATATATATATATATATATATATATATATATATATATATATATATATATATATATATATATATATATATATATATATATATATATATATTTGTGGATAGGGGCCAAACCATAAAGGTCCACATTAATTCCACCAAAATTGAAGAAAAAAAAAAAAAACGGTTCCGAATCCAAGGCCGACATACCCGATATGCAGCTTTCTCTCTTTTCCCCCCCCCCCTCCTGTTCATTTCCTATTCTTCCCCTTTTTTTAATTCTTTTCTCCTCTTTTCCCATATTTTCTCTGTACCTTCCCTTCCTTTTCCATTACATTATCACTTTCTTTTCTTCTCATCTCTCTTTTCCCCTTCCCTTCCCTTCTCTCCCCCTTTTCCTCTTCCTCTCCGTTATCTCTTTCCTCTAATTTTAATTTCCTTCTCAATTCCTTTACGTTTTCACTATTCCCTTCACTTTTCTCTAGGGATGGCTTGGATATCCAGTTGCTATCTGGTTATCTGCCCTATCCGGATGGATATCTAGAAAAAATAAAGTTCTAATTATATGAATTAAAATTTTCAAATTTTTAAATTACAATGTTTTACCATTTTCTTCTCCATTCTGTATAACAGTACCTTTGACTATTCATGTTAAATTAATCTATGGCAGTAAACAATTTCAAAATTTATTAACTTGTTCACATTACCACAAATTTAAAATAATATTTTTTTTGCATATATATATATATATATATATATATATATATATATATATATATATATATATATATATATATATATATATATATATATATATATATATATATATATATATATATATATATATATATATATATATATATATAGGGACGATTAACCGTCATCGTCAAAATATTAAAATTTTCTGAAGATACTACAAGGTGTCTCACTCACTCTCTTCCCAAGATATGCGCTTATAGATATCAAAGTAGTCGTCATAAGTCAATAAAATTTGCTACAAACAAACCTTAGTGTGTGTGAAGTGTTGTAAGTGATCTCCATTAGTATCAAGGCATGCCTGCACACGCTTTTCCAAGTTACGGAAGGTTGCCTCTAACACATTGGGAGTCTGCTTCAATTGTCTGCCGAATGTTTTCTTTCAGTTTTATGAGAGTACATGGCTAGTTGCGATACACTTTCCCTTTAGGAATGTCCCACAGGAAGAAATCCGGAGAGGTGAGGTCAGGCCATCTTGGTGACCAAAATCACATGGAAATGGTACAATCTTCACAGAAGGACTGCTCATGATTCCACCTCGCTTTTCACACCAAAGTTTGTTCGTTGCAAAAATTTTATTACCTTATGACCAGTATTTTGATATCTTTAAGCGCATATCTGAGCCGAGAGCGAGTGGGACAATCTGTATTACATATTAAAACCACATGTTTACACACTTTAATAATGAAAAAGAGAATTTAATTCTTCCTCATTATAAAATTGTTAAATCTATTAAAATAACAGAATCTTTAAAAATATTATTTTCCAGTTTCATCGTCATCGTCAATATATATATATATATATATATATATATATATATATATATATATATATATATATATATATATATATATATATATATATATATATATATATATATATATATATATATATATAATATATATAATAATAATAATAATAATAATAATAATAATAATAATTAATAATTAATGTGAATTTAAATTAATATTGGGCATTTTAGCTGGATAGTAATAACTGGATATCTAATTATCTGAGAAATTTGCTATTCAATCCATCCCTACTTTTCTCCCCTGTTCATTTCATTAAGACCATTTTTATCATATTCTCTATTTATTTTTTCACTTTTAGTAAGAATTTATCTTGGAAAATTTTTGTTTTCAGGTATTAAAGAATTGTTATGTTAAGCTTCTTTTGGACAAAGTAAGTATCTGTGTATAATATATTCCTTAGTGGAAATTATTATAACAGTATTTTAAGTTTAAATTTTTTACTACATTTTATAATATTTTTTTTAGCATTTAATTTATTGCATCATTCGCACAATTTTCAGTTGTCTAAAACTAATCGCTCAGACTATATTGTAAGATTTGTTATAGAATTATTATAGATTATAGATCTTTGTCTGCCAGAAGGCCTCATAGAATCTCCCTGAGTTGGGAAAAATAATTCTATAAACATATTATATCCTGAAATGATACATGTCTTTAAAAGAGTATAAGTTAAATGAGGTGAGAAAGTAGAAGAAAGAAGTGTTCCTTATTTTACTAATTAAATACATGTAAGAATGATCATAAAACTAGCTTATGCAGATATATTTATTATCACACAAAGCCTGTTAATACCCAATTTCCACCAAACATATATACAAAACTACATTCAACAAGCAGTAACAAGGAATCACCTCGAACAGAACGCCAACCCCACCCACCCCTCTTCCAGGAAAAATATCTGCTAACTGCAATCATTATCTATCTTTCCACCTTCCATCCCCAAGGGAAATTAAATATCAGCAATATTCTATTCATATTTCTCCAAAGAAGCAAAGACGTACGTATGACTCTCACTTTTTCTTCTTAACTCACAACCATTTGACAACATGCTGAAAATTAAAATATTATTCAACCTTTCCCAAATTGAATTCAGCAATAAGACAACTACCCTTACCTTATCATACAAATATTTTATAAGATCTACCTCAACCACGTATTCCCGACATTGTATCCTACCACAGCCCACTCAAACATAAAAAAAAAACTTCAAAAACTCCAAAACTCAGTTCTCCAAAACAAAACTGGCTGTACTGAAACCATCCCAGTTCAACATCTACAGGAAGAAACAAAAATTCTTCCACTATGAGATTATATAGATGTTCTAGACCCACAATTTTACCACAACACATTTCAATTCCTTGACACATCAGTTTCCAAAACCATACCACACATCATCCAACCTTCATCTCCTTACTTGTTTCCTGATTGTCTTGGAGATAAAACCCAAAATTTTAGACCTTTTCTTAACTTTTAATCTTTCTCCTTTCACTGTTAATCTCAATCCTCCTCTGGGTTCCTGCATTTACTTTATCTCTGTATCCTCTTCTACCTCTTCAAGTTTTCAGCTCTATTGCGCAGAAAAAGTTTATGGAATTTCGGTGATGTCAACTAGTCTGACTTGTGTTCATATTTCTTTGATTTCCTGTAAAATGATTATTGCTTCCGACGAAGGGACCATCCGGTGTCTACAGAGCGAATAACCAAGGTGATTCTGACATGAAGGCGTACATTCCATATTCTTTTCCTTCGACTAAACCTTGGTTTAACTCGGTTTCTTATCATGCTGTTTGTCGCAGGGATGCCGCTACTTAAGTTTTATATCGTAAGCATGCAAAATATATTCTTTGTAACACCAAAACCTAAATTTTTTTTTTTTTTTTTTTTTTTTTTTTTTTTTTTTTTTTTTTTTTTTTTTTTTTTTTTTTTTTTTGAAAATGCAATAATTTTCTTATTTCTTTTCTTTACGGCTTTTCTGGCATTTTGCAAAAAATGTCAACTCTTACGTTGCTGCTCCTCTTGAGACGGCACAACTCTCATTTTGCCGTTTGATCTGAACTCTTCGCTCAAAACTAGGCGATTCCGGAGATATTCCAACTCCTTCAACCCATTCAATTTATTTATGAATAATAGTGTAATTTATTTTAAAGACGCCATTTCTGCTCTCTCATAACTTAATAATGAAAAGGAGAATGATCTTGATGATATCTCTGAGTGTGTGTATATATATATATATATATATATATATATATATATATATATATATATATATATATATATATATATATATATATATATATATATATATATATATATATATATATATATATATATATATATATATAGTATATAAATAATATATATATTATAGATATATATATATATATAGTCGATCGAGCTCTCGTCATAGCAAGCGAGAGTTCCAGGGTTCGAGGCCTGGCTGGGGTGAGAAATGTGAGCAGTTTCTCTTTACGCTTAGCTCCGAATGACTCAGTGGAGTGCTCTTGCCACTGATGGGAATAATATATATATATATATATATATATATATATATATATATATATATATATATATATATATATATATATATATATATATATATATATATATATATATATATATATATATATATATATGCATGCATGCGATAGGCCTGGCCCAGCCAGCGGTATCCGCCGTGGGCCCATGAAACCCAAGGATCTTCCTCGAAAGATCCCACTGACAGGACGAAAGTCCTTCCTGGGGAAAGATGAATATTTATTTATTTGGTTATATATATATATATATATATATATATATATATATATATATATATATATATATATATATATATATATATATATATATATATATATATATATATATATATTATATATATATATATATATATATATATTTATTTAATTTTTTACTTTTTTTCAGAATCAATCAAATGGAAGAAATGGGAAAATACATATATACTCTTAAAGAAAATTCTAAATCTATATATTATTATTATATAATATATATAATATATATATATATATATATAAAATATATATATATATATATATATATATATATATATATATATATATATATATATATATATATATATATATATATATATATATATATATATATATATATATATATATATATATATATATATATATAAAGTATATAATATTATTTTTATTTGTTTTTTTATATTTTTTTATATTTTTTTTATTATTTATGGCGCTTTAAAATTCCTTTAAACTTTGATATATTATTTTATTATTATTATTATTATTAGTAGTAGTAATACTGTTATCATTATTATTAGTAGTAGCAGGTTGTAATAGTTTAGTATTATTATTATCATAATCATGGGTTAATATTTTGCCACAATAATATGGTGCTATTTTTTCTCTCTTAATCTTTTCAAATAGTAAAAAAAATAAAAAAAAAATAAAAAAAAAATTTCTTCTGTGCCGAAATTGTAAGAAAGAACCAAAAAAAAAAAAACATAAAAAAAAAAAGTTATAATCTAGGATGTATTCTTACATTGATGGCGTAACATCTTTTTCAAAATGGAGCCGAAATGCCAAGATGAGATTGCGAAGAATTGTTTCGAATTTGAGAAGGAAATGAGAAAGATGTTACAAGAATTTATGAAGAAAAAAAGGATGAGAATTGATAGTGAGAGAAGCTCCATTCAGTGACTCG
>SEYY01020048.1:82500-92500 GCA_009176605.1 Armadillidium nasatum
TATATATATATATATATATATATATATATATATATATATATATATATATATATATATATATATATATATATATATATATATATATATATATATATATATATATATATATATATATATATATATATATATATATATATATATATATATATATATATATATATATATATATATATATATATATATATATATATATATATATATATATATATATATATATATATATATATATATATATATATATATATATATATATATATATATATATATATATATATATATATATATATATATATATATATATATATATATATATATATATATATATATATATATATATATATATATATATATATATACAGGGGGGGCTCGTCACCTGGTTGAAGGTTTTTGTACTACAATTATATACAACTGTTATTTATGACTTTTTATTCTTAAATTTCTTAATAGGATTAAAAATTTAATAAAATGCATCTTATTATAATAACACTCCAGTGAAGCGCTATTTCTTCAAAACGAAGAAAAAAGTGTGTGGTTGCAAAAACTTTGCAAACGGATTCTTTAATATAACGGAATAGAGAATTGTGCATACACAATTGCTGCTCGAGCGTTTCTATTCTGACTATATAACATGATTTGCGAAAGAAATGCAAACCTTTCTTTATAGGTGTTAGCGTACGAACATTTTGAAGGAAATCTTAAGGAAAGTAAACATATTTGAAGACTAATCCCCCTTTGATTTTTACAAACCAACTTATCCCTTTTTCCTTTGTATATGGGTGCAATGCAAGGGTCCTGTCACTCCTGAGGCTCCCTCCTCTCCAACATACATTAAACATGATCACCAACCAGTTAATCAACTCTCTCTCCACATATATATATATATATATATATATATATATATATATATATATATATATATATATATATATATATATATATATATATATATATATATATATATATATATAGAGAGAGAGAGAGAGAGAGAGAGAGAGAGAGAAAAGGTAAACATCCCCTTTTTTTATTAAAGGAATACTATCAATCCAATCCCTGTCCCTTATGTGAAATGAGGCTTTGACTCCTCCTTATGAGGTCAAGAAAACCCTCAACTAATTAATTAAATTATTTCCAACACACATTCCATCCCATATATATATATATATATATATATATATATATATATATATATATATATATATATATATATATATATATATATATATATATATATATATATATATATATATATATATATATATATATATATATATATATATATATATATATATATATATATATATATATATATATATATATATATATATATATATATATATATATATATATATATATATATATATATATATATATATATATATATATATATATATATATATATATATCCAAGACTTCATATTCTGGTTTCGTTATCAGGGTTTAATTAAAAGGAATGTGTTGAACATACGAAAGGATTATAAGTAGCCATGAATGGCAGATGTAAAAACCGACCGTGGGATAAAGGCATTCCTTTTCAATGCTCGAAAGTCATTACAAAGAAGTCGATAAAGTAAATTAAAGAGATTTATTACGTAGCTGCTCCCGTGAAGGGTTTAGTGGCGTTTTCAGAGTCATTCTTGAATTGACAACTTCTAAAGTATAAAACATAAAATGAAGAGCTGCAAAATATTCAAGGTTGGTTAACTTAGGGCAAAATATCGTGAATCTCTTTTCAACATTAATTATTTAAGTCCATTAACATTATCAAACTGAAATTACACACACACACACACACACACACACACACACACACACACATATATATATATATATATATATATATATATATATATATATATATATATATATATATATATATATATATATATATATATATATATATATATATATATATATATATATATATATATATATATATATATATATATATATATACCCGACATGCTTCGAAATACAGTGCGTTTATGCGTGTCAAGTCAAAGAAATTTGGTAAATAGATTACGAGAGGATGCCCAAGACTTTACAAGTAGAGTACATGTAAGACTAAAGATCGCGGTTAAGTCTGCGATTAGAAAGTTGGACAAAAAAAAGATGAGAATGTGTACAAAGTTTTGTAGCACGAGCTCTTCTCAATGGAGGAGGTATGTGAAAGGAGAGTTCATATTACGTTGTAATAGTGATAGTGTAGAAAGTAACGCAACAATTCGACGGGCAGAAAGAGACTGGAGAGAGTCCGTAAGAGCAAAAGAATTTATAAAACGGAAAGCCCTTGACTCCTTTTCGAGAAGAGTTGTATGTGTAGAATCACATCAGATGTATGAGGCGTACTCCACACAGATATGGACAACACCCCTATAAAGAACAAGTAACTGGGGTGGCGTAAACAAATCAAGAAAGACTTGAAGCGACAGAACAAGAAACTGAGATAAGAAGGTGATCCTATCACTCCGCTGGTTATGCCCAGTGGGGGATACTTGCATCCCTCTCTTTCTCTCTCTCTCTCTCTCTCTCTCTCTCTCTCTCTCTCTCTCTCTATATATATATATATATATATATATATATATATATATATATATATATATATATATATATATATATATATATATATATATATATATATATATAGTAAATACCTTCCCTTCTACGTTTAGTTTCTTAATTAATGGTAAGTGAGATTCAACAATATTTTCTGCTGCTTCTTTTGCTGTTTTGCCCCTAATACAGACATATATATATATATATATATATATATATATATATATATATATATATATATATATATATATATATATATATATATATATATATATATATATATATATATATATATATATATATATATATATATATATATATATATATATATATATATATATATATATATATATATATATATATATATATATATATATATATATATATATATATATGGAAGGAGGGACTTGAAGGAGGTGAGTGAATGAATGTTGGATTATGAGAGGGTGGCCATAGTGATTTCTAAAGATTTTATCTCAAAAAAGAATAATAATTATTATTATTATTATTATTATTATTATTATTATTATTATTATTATTATTATTATTATTAACATCAAAATTATAATAGCATGCAAAAATGATTCTTTTACTTAATTATTTATAATTTTATTTATTTAATACTATTATTAATATAAGAATTATTTTTTACTCAAGTAAACTAATTTTATTGATTAAAATTTTGAATGTTTACTTTGGTACAGCATGAGCCCCGCAGAAGGTGCTGGAGATCTCCAAGGGCGCCGCCCTTCGAGCATTTTCTATCACTCTCAACATCTTCAACTCGTTTTCAAGGTCAAGTCCATAACCTGATTTACACTCCACTACCGTAGTTCCTGATATATATATATATATATATATATATATATATATATATATATATATATATATATATATATATATATATATATATATATATATATATATATATATATATATATATATATATATATATATATATATATATATATATATATATATATATATATATATATATATAAAAACCCATTTACCCAATTAAAAACAAAACACATTATGCAAAATTTGAAAATATATAAATACGAATTAAGGGAAGATCATTTATTTATTTATTTATTATTATTATTATCATTAATATTTTTATTATTATTATCATTATTATTATTATTATTATTATTATTATTATTATTATTATTATTATTATTATTATTATTTTTATTATTATTACTGTAGCAGTATTAGTATTATTTTTATTATTATTATTATATTATTATTATTATTATAATCATAATAAAAATAATAAAAATAATATTTATTATTATTATTATTATTATTATTATTATTATTATTATTATTATTATTATTATTATTATTATTATTATTATTATTATTATTATTATTGTTATTATTATGATTATTATTATTATAATTATTATTATTATTATTATTATTATTATTATTATTATTATTATTATTATTATTATTAAAGGATCTACATTTGGATTCCAAATTTCTAAATAGCTATTTTTGAATATAGTTTAACTTCTTTAAAATTATTCTTGAGAACAATCTACAGCAGAAGTAGAAAGTATATTTATTATATTCTCCTGACGCGTTTCGTCTCTGCACTTGAGACATCTTCAGAGGAAGTTCTTTCAATAATGAATGAGTGTGATTTAAATTTAAAGCATGCATTTTGCAATTAATCAATTCAAATAATATTAAGTTTCATTGACAATTCATTAAATTTTATATTAATATCAGGTCTACGGTTCTTAATGTAAAATGCCTCCGCTATTTTCAATTTTTGCACTTCACACGACCTATATAATGCTATAAAATGTTTAGAAATATTAGGTATAGTTGACATACCATGCGCTGTGTCAAAATGGGCAAAGATCTTACTAGGCTTGAAGCGGTGCTGATATGCCCTATCCGACAATTTATTTGTCGTATAACCAATATATGTCGACGTACAGTCAGACTCAGGGCAGTTAAATTGGTATACAACATGGTGGTTGTCGTCTGGAGCATCTCTTGTACTGAAGGAAGAAGATAGCTATTTCGACTTGTGATAAAGTCTGACTTTGATCTTGTTGTTATTATCTATTGGTTTTATGTGAGTGTTCAGAATATTGCGCAGGCACTTTTCTTCTTTATCAAAATCGTTAGCATTTTGAGTTTTAAAAAAGAATTTTATTTGGTTCTTTTGGTTATCATTATTTTCTTTAATGTATAATTTCGAAAGGGTTCTGTTTATTAAGGTCTCAATCAAATATTGTGGATGGTCACAGTTAACTAAATTTTGTCTAATGCGAGTGATTTCTTTGTTGAATGATGTCCAATCAGAGCAAATGTTATATGCTCGGTAAACTAGAGTTTTAACAATAGAGTTTTTATAAATATTAGGTGAGTAGGACCCATAGTTCATATACATGCCATTGTCAGTGGGTTTGACATGTATTCCCGTAGACAATGTTCCATCATGATTTACAGTGATTCTAATATCTAAAAAATTAATAGTATTATTGATGCCTGTTTCATAAGTAAATTTCAAACATGATAACTCTTGTAATCTGTTGATAAATTGATGTATGTTATTCAAGTTCTTAAAGACAGTAAAGGTGTCATCAACATATCTTATGTAAAATACTGGGTTAAAATTGTTATTTTCACTCAGAATTTTATTTTCAAGATTAGCCATGTAGAAGTCGGCAAACGTTGGTCCAAGTGGCGAGCCCATTGACACTCCATCAATTTGTAGGTATATATTTTCTTTAAATTTAAATGGTGTTTGTGTACAGCAAATCAATAAAAGGTTCCTCATATTTTGTTCCGATATTTCTGGAGGTGACATAGTATTTGAGTGATAAACATTATTAATTATTATATCAATAGTCTCAAGAACTGGTACATTTGTAAACAACGATTCTACATCAAGTGAAGCGAATACATCTATGTCTCCAAGTTTCAGATTTGATAATTTACATAAAGTCTCATTATTTGATTTAACTATAAAAGAATTATTTAAATATGGTCTAATAATACTGTTGAGGTATTGGGCAATTTCATGTGTAACTGTGCCACACATAGATATTACTGGTCTTAAAGGTGGGTTTTCCGGGTTTTTGTGTATTTTAGGTAATCCATATATATGACCTAAATTATAGAAGCCGATTCTTTTGATCTTATTCTGAATTGTTTTATTTTTATTTCATATGCAATTCTATTTATATTGTTTTTAGTTGCACTGTTAGTTTTGTCAGAGGTTATTTTAAATTTAGTAGTGTCATTGAGCATAGCTTGGAGTTTGTCTTCATAATCAGATCTGTTTAGAATTACAACACCACCTCCTTTATCTGGGCGTTTAATGACTATATCATTGTTATTCTTAAGGTTCAAAATCGTTGTTTTTTCGTTTTTGGTGAGGTTATCATAATTCTTGTCCTTTAGGAATGAAAATGAAAATGTTTTAAGCTTAGCTTTCAAATGGTCATAATTGTTAACAGAAATGGTTTTTGAAATTTGTTCTTTTTGTATAATGTTATTAAACAATTGTTCGACTTCAATTGATTTCTCTATTTTACTACTCGTAGTTTTTAATCCGAAGTTAAGACCTTTGTTAAGACCTTTATATATATAAAAATTAATATATATATATATATATATATATATATATATATATATATATATATATATATATATATATATATATATATATATATATATATATATATATATATATATTATATGAATTGTCAATGAAACTTAATATTATTTGAATTGATTAATTGCAAAATGCATGCTTTAAATTTAAATCACACTCATTCATTATTGAAAGAACTTCCTCTGAAGATGTCTCAAGTGCAGAGACGAAACGCGTCAGGAGAATATAATAATATACTTTCTACTTCTGCTGTAGATTGTTCTCAAGAATAATTTTAAAGAAGTTAAACTATATTCAAAAATAGCTATTTAGAAATTTGGAATCCAAATGTAGATCCTTTATTAAATCAAAAGCTGATATTGAGTTCCTATATTATTATTATTATTATTATTATTATTATTATTATTATTATTATTATTATTATTATTATTATAAGGTAGAGCACTTCTTAAATTTGATTCTAACAAAAAAGTTTTAAAAAATGTTTAAAATTAGAAATTTTATCTAATTTAATATGAAATTAAATTTTGTTTTATTTTAAAGTATTTAAAGAAATTATTTTAATTTAAATTATTTTAAATTAAAATAATTTCATTATTTTAATTAATGCATTAAATTATTTCTAATTAAAAAAATTTTTTTTTGAAAGTTCTTGTCAAATTTCAAAAAAATCATTAATTAAAAAAAAAAAAAAATAATAAATATATATATATATATATATATATATAATATATATATATATATATATATATATATATATATATATATATATATATATATTATTTCATTCAATCGTTCATTTATGAATTCATTCATTCATCCATTTATGCATTCATATTTATTTATTTATTTATTTTTTTTTTTTTTTTTTTTTTTTTTTTGATCTGACAACCAATTTCTTCCCTTTCATCAAAAGGTTACTTTACATTTTTTATTATATATTATATATTATATATATATATATATATATATATATATATATATATATATATATATATATATATATATATATATATATATATATATATATATATATATATATATATATATATATATATATTTCAAGTATTCTAAAAATCACTTATATAAAACACAGTTCTTAAAATCAACTTTATTTATGTATTATACATTCTTTGATGTTATATATTTTATATTATTATATATAAGACTTTTCTGATATAATAATATATAATAACATCAAAGAATGTAAAATACATAAATAAAGTTGATTTTAAGAACTGTGTTTTATATAAGTGATTTTTAAGGAAAAAAAATACTTGAGTACATATAAAAAGTGCGAACTTAATTAGCCCTAAAGAATAACATATATATATATATATATATATATATATATATATATATATATATATATATATATATATATATATATATATATATATATATATATATATATATATATATATATATATATATATATATATATATATATATATATATATATATATATATATATATATATATATATATATATATATATATATATATATATATATATATATATATATATATATGTATATATATATATATATATATATATATATATATATATATATATATATATATATATATATATATATATATATATATATATATATATATATATATATATATATATATATATATATATATATATATATATATATATATATATATATATATATATATATATATATATATATATATATATATATATATATATATATATATATATATATATATATATATATATATATATATATATATATATATATATATATATATATATATATATATATATATATGGTGTTTAATATGGAGTAAGATGATTATCAGAAAAGCAAAAGGTAAAATTAAAATAAGTTATTCTCTTGGTCTTCGTTACAAAGAAATTGTCAACCAAAAAAATGGCCGACATTCTCTACACATCAAAGAAGGAAAAGAAAGAGCTTGGGAAACAATATGCCGAAACTGAAGACAATTCAATAGCATTTCAATCCCTGTATTGTTTCTTAGTGATGACTCACTGGAAGCGAAAAGAGATTAAAACAAACCTGAAGAAGACATTTTGTTAAACCGACGAAGTAAGTCTTGGAGAAGTTCTTCTTCGCTTGCCAGGCGGGTCTTCTCCACAGTGAAATGGATTCCTCCTCCTGCCTTGTGGACATCCATGTATGAAGCTCCTCCTAACTGAAACAAAAAAAAAAAACAAAAAAATCTCCTTCTACTTTTTCTTTTTTTTTAATTAGCGTATGTGACAAGATTTTGCGTGCCACATATAAGTAATTACACGTTCAGACCCCATTTTTATTATTATTATTATTATTATTATTATTATTATTATTATTATTATTATTATTATTATTATTATTACCATTTTTATTAGTAGTAGTAGTGGTGCAACTACTACCACTATTAGTAATAATAGTAGGAGGAGCATTTCTAATACTATTATTTTTAATATTTTTATTATTAGTAGTGTAAGTAGTATAAGTATTATTATTTTTATTATTATTATTATTGTTATTATTATTATTATTATTATTATTATTATTATTATTATTATTATTATTATTATTATTTTTATTAATTGTAGTATTAATACCATTATTTTTATTAAATGAGGGAGTACCATTATTACTATTATTGTTAATAACTAGTAGTGATCTTACTAGTATAAATATCATTAGTAGTAGTAGTAGTAGTAGTGTTAATATTAAATTGTGATAAAAATTATTTTGAAGTGTTTTATCGTACAAAAAGATTAATTAAATTTAACTTCCGAAAATTTGCTAGAAGGTTTTTAAACTTTTTTTTTTTTTATTCTAAAAATTTTGCCAATATATAATGTAGCAAAAGTGAAAATAGAGAAATAAAGTTGTATCTTCTTCGGAAAATGATACAGTCTCAAAGAGGAGCAGTATCTCCTCTCTAGAATATTTAAATTTCTTGTTTTGTTTCTATGGCGTTTGCGATTTGATCTTTGCAGGTGCAGTGCCACTCTTAGAGAGAGAGAGAGAGAGAGAGAGAGAGAGAGAGAGAGAGAGAGAGAGAGAGAGAGAGAGAGAGAGAGAGAGAGAGAGAGAGAGTGAGAATGTGGGATGATACCTTCATTGAGAATTCGTGAACACGATCTCCGGCCCAGACCGGATGAGTATGGGCATCAACTAGGCCAGGAATGATGCTTTTGCCCGTAGCATTTATTTTAGTCAACCACTGAGTATTTGGGAATTGTTTTTGTATTTCTTCATCTGTACCAACGCCGATGATTTTGCCATTTCTGTTCGAGAAACAAAAAAAATTAATCACAAAACGGTCATAATGTCTCAAATAAAAAAGCAATTCGTAAATAGACAAAGATATAAAGTTCAATAAGTTTTTTTCAAACTCACTTGAGCTGTTCACTAATTCACGGTAGTGTCAAATATATTGTATTCTCCAGTCATAATAACTTTTAATTTTTATTTCATAATTTGCGTCATTTTTAACAACTCCTTTTTTTCTACGTTTTTCTATTCAATTGACTGAGTTGTTCATTGTTCAGTATTTACAACTCTTTCTTTAAATTAATAAATTAAATGAATTATGTATTAGCGTGAGAGCTGCCACAGTTATCTAAGATTAAAGACAATGACTTCTGGACTAGGGATATTTCTTTACCTTTTAAGAAACATAATTCGTTAAAGATCTTAAACAGATTTTAAATTTTTTTTTTTGTGAACGAAATTATAAGGATCAATAACTGATAATAATAAGAAATCTACTACAAAAAAAAAGTCTAAAGCAGTTTTTAAAGAAGAAATT
>SEYY01020048.1:102500-105000 GCA_009176605.1 Armadillidium nasatum
TTGCATTCTTTCTGGTCGAGTTTTTCTTACAGTTCATAATAAAGTTTTCCATTCAAACCTTTGTTTAATATTCGACTTAAAATGCTCCGGTATTTTTTACTATAAGAAATTATTCCCCTCTGCTCATTTTGTCTCTAAGATCTTCATTTCTGATCACTTCGATCATATGATCCAAAGTCGGATGATTATGATAGCATTCATACAATGATTTCCAAAATTTGTGCTTCCGAACTTGCGAATTGTCTTGCTGCTTCGTCTCTGCATCATTATTATTGATAAATATATTTATTATAAGTGTTTATACCAGTTGTAACGTTAGAAATAAATTTGTCACTGATGACAACATCGTTGTTCACACACGCAAACATACACCATTGATTGAATTTTGAAAGTAGAGTCAATATGAGGAAACAGTCAAATTTATTTTCTGAACTCTTATAAATCAAAGAACAGGAAGGGAGGTCTAGAGGAAACAGAGTTGCTGTTGAAAAACGTGTAAATTAGTGAAATACAAAAAATATTGCAGAAATCAAAGATAAAAGATGAATGTTGATCAGCCACGAGGTTAGTATTTTAGTCGCATCAACCCCTCCATCGGAAAACGTCTACCCCCAAGAGAAGATGAAAATAGGGAATGATGGCTACTTTTTAGAATTTTAATTAAATAAGTATGTGAGGTTTGCGTACGTGTAAAGAAAGTGCAACATAAGGTCTATAGACATAACTGGGGCTACTTCTGTTATAAGATTGAAGGATATCTTCTGTGGCAGTGATGGAAGAAAGAGACAATCATTAGACACTGGAGTGAAAAGGATGTACAGCTCAACTTAGCACTTTATGTTTTAGCATTCGGATCACGCTTACTTACATCCTACTCTTTCTTGCCTTGCTAATATATATATATATATATATATATATATATATATATATATATATATATATATATATATATATATATATATATATATATATATATATATATATATATATATATAAATAACCATTTTTTAGATAATTGTGAGGTTTTGGCAAGTGCATGTTCATCACAGATTGTAGGAGAAAGATAAAGGAGTTGAGAATTTCTAACCTAAGCGAACACAAATTGTGGAAACCTCTTACAGGTGTTGAATCATATAGATTTAAACATATATATATTCATAAAGGTATTATTAATATTCAAAACTCTTTACAAAATTTAATGATGCCAAAAATAAATTTCACAGTTATTAGATGTTTAGACTTGAAAAAATTCTTCGATTTTAAAAGTGAAAATTTTGAAAGTTTAGTTTAAGAGTCGTCTTAACACCTTAAAAACTCCAATTTGAATCTCAAATCTCAATCCTGTATTAGATTCGCTTTACATTTTGCCCATTTCTTCTGTTTTATAGTTTAAAGCCTATGTTTTCAAGTCTAATTGGTCATTTGTCGGAAAAGAAATTTTGCCTTTTTTTATCAGACTTTTTACTTGTATGCCTATTTTAGTTTTTAGTAGCTAAAATTCATGCATTATAATTCTTCTTAAAAACTGGCGTTCGCCTTCAGAAGTCTATTCACTTGACTTTTCAGCTCCCAAATTTCGTAACATTTTTGCTCAAGAACTTGGTGATAATATTCTATATCTTTTTAATATAATTTGAGGTAACAGTAACTAGGATTGTCAGCTGACTCAGTTAATAAACATTGACTGCATTTATCTTTGGGAATTTAATTGGATGGATTTTCATTTTCATTTTAAAGTTTTTTTATAACTTTCAACAACGATAAAAATGACTGAGCCTCATTTTCTATCTCGAGATTTTAGTAGAATTTGTTTTCATATTAGGTATCAAATTCTTCAAAAGGCAATTGAATATTTTCAGGTGGTTATTCATTGACTAATGGTGGGGAGGTTTGTTCGATAAGGCCACAAATGGATTCTGTATCTAATGCTTGATAGCTTACATTATTGTTCTCCTAACATGTATGATCACACATCATATTTTAATTTTTCTATTAGTACATTTCGCTTTACTTTTAATAAGCTTCTATATACTACTGATATTCGTCTTCAGCTGCGAGAGCTTTTTACTGGCGCAATATCTAGGAATAAGATTCTATGTTTAAAGGTTTATACATAGAATCGAAATACAAATTATCTGAATCAGAAAAATAACCCTACGACATGGTTAACTTTTTCCAGAATACTGATAATTTTTTTATATAATCTAGGCTTATAGGCTTTGATATATATATATATATATATATATATATATAATATATATATATATATATATATATATATATATATATATATATATATATATATATATATATATATATATATATATATATATATATATATATATATATATATATATATATATATATATGCGAATTTACTTTAAAATTAATATAAAATGTAACAAATTTATTACTAGACAGACACATGTAATGTAGCTTCACAAAATCTTTTTTAGCGAAGTTTGTAAAAATAAAAATTAATTATTTTTTTTCATAGAGC
>SEYY01020048.1:117500-120000 GCA_009176605.1 Armadillidium nasatum
TTTTTTTTAACTTTTCATATTTGCAGTGAATATTCAGAAGAGAATTGTAACAGAAATTCAGTTGAAAATATTCCTTTTCTTTCTTCATTATATTTACTCATTTAAATATATTTGGGTCTAATCTTCATTTTTGTTCCTGATTAAGGTCAGTATTGTGAAGATCTTTTTCTAGGTTCAATCATATCTCATAATTTGGCAAGTTCAGCAGAGTCATCATATTATTACATCTTGATGAAGGATTTTCGAGCATTTTGAATTACATTGAAGTATTTCGTTTAGCGGTTTACTCAATTAATTTATCTCAAAAAGTTTCAATTTCTTATTAAGGATAAAATAAAACTCTTCATCTTCTACCAACTTCTTCTGAGAAAAAGAACTGTGCTCTTAATATTCCTTTAGTGATATTTTATATGGTTAATTATTCAAATATATTATTAAATAAATCTTAGTTTCTTATTAACAGCATCAAGAAACTTGATTATTTGCAGTTTATTTGCATTCAATAATATGTAATGCTTCTCATACCGAGTTTTATTACTTTTATCAAATCAGAGTTATATTTTAACGTCTTTCGTACTAAAGAGAGAATACATTAGTCAGTGAATCAAATGGACAACACTCTGAGAATATGCATCTGAAAATCTTCCCCATAAAGTCCTTATTACATGTAGCAAGTTGCAGCGAAGCAAAATGACGTCAGAAAGCATTACAGCAGCCCTGCTGCGTATAATCATGCCTTAAGGAGAAAATATGAGAACCATGGTAGGAAATGGTTGTTTCATGTTACAATCTTCAAGATATTGGAAACAATAAAGATTAGATTGGAAGAAAAGAGTTTTCACCACCAAATGAAGCAGTTAATTGTGTTCATTTAGTGGAGAAATGACCATCGATTTTACTCGAAGGAAGAAATCACATTAACTTTAAAAATGAAAGAAAAAAAAGCATGCAAGTATATATTAAATGTCAATATTAATTAATCATGTTTTAGCGTTTGTAACTGACCCTCTTATTTGTTGGGAAGTTAAAAATGTTATTAAAATAAAATTGAAATTAATTGAATTTAAACTTACATTTTCGGAGCAACTTGTTGCAGCCCTGCGAACAGCGGCAAGAGAAGCAAACATTCCTTTTTTATAAGGCCTCATGTATAAATCATTCTGATTGGCTATAAAATCCGTTGAAATGTAAGCTGAGTCGTGATTGATGTAAGGTGAAAGATATTCAAAAGGATCTCGTTTATTAATCAATGGATTGCCTTCCACACCCGCAAACATTATCATTAAAAACAAAGAATATAAAAGAAACAAATTTATCAACTTATTCATCTGGAAAATATATTTTTGCAATATATATATATATATATATATATATATATATATATATATATATATATATATATATATATATATATATATATATATATATATATATATATATATATATATATATATATATATATATATATATATATATATATATATATATATATATATATATATATATATATATATATATATATATATATATATATATATATATATATATATATATATATATTAGTGATGAGGTGTAACATCTTTTAGTTTTGAGTAGGTTACTCTGATTCCGTATAAATAATTTGTTAGAATAATAAAAAATAATTCTTTCTAATAATATTGGCTTCAAAGTCCTTTCTTGGAAAAAAAGACTTTATAAAATGGTTCGATCCCCACCAAGGTCATTCATTACCTTTCTACCTACTTCAAAGGATAAACTCTGTGGTAAATTACTTAGCTTTAAACAAACAAATTTGGTTGGAGGACGACACTTTGTTGACAGGATTAAAAATAGGAATCAAAAAAGAAGGACTTAATGGAATTCTATTGATTTCCTTCTAAAGAGAGGCTAATAACCTGAAGGTGAAGAAGAGTCACTTCTGACGGAGTAACAAGAAAGGAAAATGTGTGGAGAACATCAATAATTGTAAAGACTATTTATTAAATGAAGCATTGCTTACTTTTATTCTTCTTTCAAATTTCAATAGGAAAAATTTATACATTTCACAATTTATTTCACAATAATCATAACACATATGCACAAACACACACACACACACACACACATACACACACACACACACACACACACATATATATATATATATATATATATATATATATATATATATATATATATATATATATATATATATATATATATATATATATATATATATATATAAATTAAAAGTGCATTTCATACCTTTCAAAATGGATTTAGAATTAATCCAAAAATTTGATTTAGAGTGAGAAGTCTCTCCACTTGGGGACAGCAATACAAATTCTTCCGTGTAAAGAAAAAGAGACTGTCTATATATATATATATATATATATATATATATATATATATATATATATATATATATATATATATATATATATATATATATATATATATATATATATATATATAGTAAAGTCTGGAACACACTTCCTTCATCTATTTTCCCAACTTCTTA
>SEYY01020048.1:125000-130000 GCA_009176605.1 Armadillidium nasatum
TCAAAATATATGAAATGCAAAATCATTTTCTTCAAACAAGAATTTACCATAAACGAGTTTCTCATATTAAAAATAGAAGAATATAATAATTAATAAGAAAAACCTTCATTAAGCTGATTTAAACAATAATAAATATTAATTACTACAGGTTAGTTCATAATAATAAAATAATAATAATAATAATAATAATAATAATAATAATAATAATAATAATAATAATAATAATAATAATAAATAATAATAATAATAAAATAATAATAATAATAATGATAATGATAATAATAATAATAATAATAATAATAATAATAATAATAATAATAATAATAATAATAATAATAATATTAGTAATAATGATAGTAATAATAATAATAACAAAAACGACTATTATCACAGTACACAAATATTTATACTGTTATCATTATTTTAATATATATAAATTTTATATATATATATATAATATATATATATATATATATATATATATATATATATATATATATATTATATATATATATATATATATATATATATATATATATATATATATATATATATATATATATATATATATATATATATATATATATATATATATATATATATATTTTTATATATTTTTTTTTTTTTTTTTTTTTTTTTTTTTTTTTTTTATTTTTATATTTTTTTTTACACATCACCCCCACTCACTGGCAAAGCTCTATTCAAAGAGGGGGTGTCAGAGGTATAAAAATAGAGTAAAAGTAAAAAAATAAAAAAATAAAGTCCCATAAATCCCCCCTAACGCAAATTTCTTATGTGAGCGCAGACGTGGCTTTAAAGAAATTGAGATCAAATTCGGCAGGAAATACAGAGTTCCACAAAACAGAGGTGGAAGGAATGAAGGAGGCAGCACAGCGAACTAGCCTAGAGTTACCTTTGTCCACGCAAAATTGATGCGCAGACAATGCACCTCTTGTGCTACGAGGAACCCGTAAAGGTGGACGTGTACTGATGGATAGTTCCCTCAAGCATTTGCTTCTGTTGTACCTATAGAAGAGATACAAGGCACCAACGTCACGTAGCAAAGATAAAAAGTCAAGAGAATTAGAAAAAGAGGAACAGTTTATAAGTCTTTTAGTCTTTGACTCAACCTTATCCAAAAGACGGGTGAAACCGAACCCACCCCAGATATGAGAGCAGTACTCCATACAAGGGCGGATGAGACCCTTGTATAATTGGAGTAACTGCGAGGAAGAAAAAAATTCTCGCAGTCTAAACAGAACTCCCAGCTTCTTTGAAGCCGCCCTAGCAACCATTGTGATATGAGGTTTCCAAGACATATTTTGTTTATGTATAGGCCAAGGATGGTTATATTGTCAACAGGAGAGATGGGAGAACCGTCGAAAGAAATACAAAAGTTAGGAGGTGTCTTTGAGAGGGAGATTTCAAGAAGATGAGTTTTAAAAGAGTTGAATTTCACAAGGTTGAGACGACCCCACTGGGAAATTCTATCCAAGATCTGCAAGAATGGAATCGGAAAGAAGAAGACGAGAGGCAACTCTAGATGCAAAGTTTAGAATAGTGTACAAAATAAGAATACAAATATATATTTTTAACGTTTTTTGTTTTCTTTTTAACTGAAAAGGGCTTCCGGGGTGACGAATTCGTCCTATGGTATTTTATAATAATGATGATATTTAAAAATAATATTTTTATTTACCATTTTTCTCATCTTAACCCAATGGTTCTTCCTTTTTAGGTTTTAATTTTTATATTGATTTTCTGTTTCTTCATTCTTAGGTGAGAAAACAAATTTTAATTTCAATTCATCCTTCTCTAAATTTCTCTCCGACCTTTGCTTTCTATTCTTCCTCACGCCAACTTCTACTTCAGATTCTTCTTCAGCTTAATATGTTATATTTAGAGATCTTTCAATCTTACAATTGTAAATTATTTTTAAAAAGTTAGAAACCTCATTTCTTTGGGAAATTTTCTCTAATTTTATACCATTTTAACTAAGCAGGTTCATACTATCAAATATGAAACAACTTCTGATTCAGAAGAGAAGAAAACTTCTCTACTACTAGAAAAGTATATTTATAATCCGTTTAAGAAGGGTTAAAAACCAATATATTTATAATCCTTTATCCAAATGGATTTTTATTTTCATTTCACTTAGGTTTAAAATGTTTTAAACAATTCTCCCTTCTTGTCGAACGTGGTTACCTCCTTTCTTATTTAAGCAACAAACATTAATTGAAAAGTGGAAATGTAAATCCTTGTTAGGATTAACATTTAGTAGAATAAATAAAATAAATAAATAAATAAATTCAAACATTTTACTAAATTTCTCTTATTTTGCAACAAAAAAGAAAAACGAAAGTGGACAGAGAAATAAAAATAAGCATATTGAAAGCACAAACAAAGATGAAAAAATAATAAAATAAAGAAAATTCAAATTTAGATTTCCACAAATTTACTTCCCTCTTAATCCCCATTGAATAGCGATTTACTTCCTCAGAGCCTTCTTCATTTCCAAAGCAAGGGTGTATGCATGTGTGAAGGAGTCTTCTGTAAGTGAATCTGTTTTTGTGTGTGTGTGTATTGTGCATTGTGATATTTCCTGCACAAAGTTTTACTGTTCAGTTTACCTTTCTTTTTCTATCTGTCTTTCTTTCCCCCTTTCTTTGTTCCAAACGGAAGTGGCAAAAATGGTGAATTATTTTTGCTTATAAAATTATGTCTTTTATGTTTTTGATGTTCATAAATTTGGATAATGTCGCTCTAACTCAAAAACGATAAAGATTCCCTTCAATGTTAGACACATCTTTTATTATTTATGCATTTCAACTCCATTGTATAATCTACCACTACTACTCCTCATAATAATAATATTTCTTCTTCATATTATTATTATTATTATTATTATTATTATTATTATTATTATTATTATTATTATTTTTATTTTTTTTTTTATTATTATTATTATTATTATTATTATTATTATTATTATTATTATTATTATTATTATTATTATTATTATTATTATTATTATTATTATTGTTATTATTATTATCATTATTATTATTATTATTATTATTATTATTATTATTATTATTATTATTATTATTATTATTATTATTATTATTATTATTATTATTATTATTATTATTATATATATATTTCAAAAATATATATATATATATATATATATATATATATATATATATATATATATATATATATATATATATATATATATATATATATATATATATATATATATATATATATATATATATATATATATATATATATATATATATATATATATATATATATATATATATATATATATATATATATATATATATATATATATATATATATATATATATATATATATATATATATATATATATATATTATATAAAGCAATATTATAACTATTCCTTCCAAACTAAGTGTAATATTAAATTGAAATTATTATTCGTGCTTCGTTAAGTTCTGTTATCAAATTTAGTCTATTATTGACAATAATGTTTGGCCTCAATATTTCTATTTTTTTTTTTTTTTTTTTTTTTTTTTTGTAGTTTGATTGATTTCTTTAGTTATTTAAAGACGGAAATGAGAATTTGTTTTCATTTTCTTCATTCTTAAAGATTTACGAATGATTGTGAAAATAATTAAAAGAGTTTTCATCCGTGGATTGCGAGGCAAAATCATAAAAATTGTTTTAATAAACGTTAATTTAGAATGTTGTTTGGCTTCTCTTTAGACACAAACTCTTTCAAACAAAATTTAGGAAATACAGCAACACTTATGTAAAAAAAAAATAGTTTTAGAAGGATTTTTAAAACTTATCTCTTAATATATTTGGGTGATATATTTTGCTGTTTCTTTCCCAGTGTTTCTGTCTTCACACTCTACTGATAGAGTTTGGGTCTCTAATTATGTTTCTTTCTTTCCAAAATCCACATTCGTTTTCTTTATTTTTTTTAAAATTTTCTTTTTCAATATTTTCTCTAAGCTTAAACTCGACAAACAAAACGAATAAAAAAGTGAACGTAAACAAAAATTAAATTAAAACTGAAATAAGAAAAGGAATAAATAAGTTTAAAGAACATTTACATAACTCCACCAAAGTGAAACTGCAACCAATGAAAAAGATTTGTGGTTGAACGTAGGTATGCTAATGTAATCTTACAATAAAGTGAAACAAAATTATTTTTTTATTTTTTCTCTTTTATTATAAGAATTTCTCATTAATTACATTACGGTCTAAATTAGAAGGATCATTTCACCACCATAAATCTCTCTCTCTCTCTCTCTCTCTCTCTCTCTCTCTCTCTCTCTCTCTCTCTCTCTCTCTCTCTCTCTCTCTCTCTCTCTCTCTCTCATTATCTCTTTTCTTTCTTTATCTCTCTCTCTCTCTCTCTCTCTCTCTCTCTCTCTCTCTCTCTCTCTCTCTCTCTCTCTCTCTCTCTCTCTCTCTCTCTCTCTCTCTCTCTCTCTTCTTTTTTTTTCTCTCCCTCAATTTCTTATTTCTTTCTAAGTAAAGTACAGTTCAATAAGTTTCTTTCTAATTTCATTACAAGTTAAAATATTGAAGATTAACAAAGATGGCAGGCCAAGGTCAAGGTGTCTTATAAAATATTTTATTTACTTTAAGAAATAAATATTCATTAAATCCAAAAATACAACTTTTAGAAAGTATAAAGTCTACAGAATTTTTAATCATCACACACACACACTCCCACTAACATCCCACACTCTCTGATTAATTATTACTCTTTTCCATTTTCTATTTTGTTAAAATAAATAATAAAATTATTCCACTTCTTTTTTCCTTTTGCGTTCAACTCAGAAAAGTCTTCAAACGCAAAACTTCTTCTTTAATTAACAAGTTTCAATATATATATATATATATATATATATATATATATAATATATATATATATATATATATATATATATATATATATATATATTATATATATATATATATATATATATATATA
>SEYY01020048.1:135000-140000 GCA_009176605.1 Armadillidium nasatum
ACGATTCCGGAGCTGTTCCTACTTCTTCAACACCCTCCAACTCATTAATGCCTAAAATTGTAATTTCTTCTAAAGACTTTCATTTCTACTCTCTCTGAACTTAACACAAAGAAGAGGTATAGTCCTGATGGAATCCATCCTATGGTTTTCAAAACTTGTGCTTCAGAGCTTCCATCCTTCCTTGGTTAACTATTTCGTCTTTGTCTCTCTACTTCAACCTTCTCTTCTTGCTGGAAACGCGCGCTCATTCAACCTGTGCCGAAGAAAGGGGACCCATCTCAACTACTGTCGGCCTTTAATATGACCAGGATCCCAATTTGCTTTCTTCCTGGTGGAAATTTGGTAGGCCTCTGGCCTTTGCCCACCAGAGGTAAAATATATATATATATATATATATATATATATATATATATATATATATATATATATATATATATATATATATATATATATATATATATATATATATATATATATATATATATATATATATATATATATATATATATATATATATATATATATATATATATATATATATATATATATATATATATATATATATATATATATATATATATATATATATATATATATATATATATATATATATATATATATATATATATATATATATATATAATATTAGGTGGAGTAAACATTTATATGTAGTTTGTAGTCAATATTTCTAATTTATGAATAAGAGAAAGAGTTGAAGAAAATTTATAATGCCTCATTATATTTTTCGTTTTCTTTAAGTTAAAATAATTTTTAATTTTTTTATGACAAATTAAAGAAAGGAAAGAATTTAAAGCTTCCCAAATGCAAAATTTGCTTTTTTAAACAAATCCTTTTTTTTTTTTTTTATTTAAAGATTTAGTACAAAATCACTTCAAAATTTATCTTCAACTTTAAAGACTCAAGTAGTTAATATTTTTATTATACAAAGTAATTTATTTGTGTAAATAAATTGCTGAGTAATTCTTTATTTTATCTATATTTTTTCTTTTTTCGTCTTATTTTATCCATTTTATATCTCTTGTATTTTATTTTGTTTTTAATTTTAATCTTTATGTATAAAATTACTTTTTATTTAAATTTCGTTTGCGGCATTAAATTCTAATAGATTATTTTATCTTTAAAAGAAACTCTGAAAGAAATCTTAATGTTGATATTTGAGTAATGTTGTTTTTCCCCATAAGAAACAATTTTTAAAATTAACTTTCTAATTTTAATTTTTGCTTTAAAATTAGTAAAATGTTTAATTTTATGTTTAATATCGTTAAATGTTTAATTTTAGTTTATTTATGTTTACAGTTTTATATTAGTTTAATGCAGAATCAGTTTTCATTTGTTTATTTGTTGAGGATTTCCAAATGAAAACTGAAAAATTTGAAATTTTCTCCTTGTTCTTCACTAAATACTTCCACGAGATATTTTATGAAGTTCTTTGCACATTGTCTTTGCCCATTGCACAGTGGCAGCACTAAAGGAGAAGTCGTTACCACATAGAAGAGCAATTTTGAAGGAAGAGATGCAGGAGGTAAACGGGGACCCTTAACCCACGGCAACTCTTTCAGCGAGTAATAACTTGTGGCAAATCGCAAATCTCTCAAATTTACTTTTGTCCATTTCTTTAACTATTTAAAAAGCTTCAAATTTCTACAAAATCTATAAAATCCTCAACTATCCAAATTAGAATTTGAAAATTTTTTCAAAAGAAATTTCATTTGCACAAATAAAACTTGCAAAAGTTTTCTTAAACTTCGCAATTTAATATTTTTAATTTTTCTTTTTAATCAAATAATTATTTATCATGAAAATAAAAAATAATTTTCGTATTTTCAGAAAATATTAATTTCTAGGATTAATATTTCAGTTAAGCACATAAACAAATAAAAATTTCTATATATATATATATATATATATATATATATATATATATATATTATATATATATATATATATATATATATATATATATATATATATATATATATATATATATATATATATATATATATATATATATATATATATATATATATATATATATATATATATATATATATATATATATATATATATATATATATATATATATATATATATATATATATATATATATATATATATATATATATATATATATATATATATGTAGAGAACATCAACGAGAATTAAGATAAAATTATAAGACATAATCTTAAATAATAAAGAAATGTCTTTTAAGGAAGACTTTTGAACTTGAAGAATTCATGTGGAAATTCATTTATTATTCAATAATGAAGATTCGACCTCTAATTAGAGACCTTTTTTAGCACAATTTAAAAAAAAAAATAAATAAAAAAAAAAAATTAATTCTTTTTTCTTTGTAGAAAAAAAAATCAAATAAAAAATAATATTTAGGAAAGAAGCAACGACATTTTTATTAAGAGGATTCGCCGTGCAACGAACGTCATCACTCGCTAATCCTACGGAAGGAAGCGAAGTTTTAAAACAAAAAAGGAATATCAGTAGGTAAAATAAGGAATTAACAGTAATAAATTATTCAATAATAATAATAAAAATAATAATAATAATAATAATAATAATAATAATAATAATAATAATAATAATAATAATAAAAATAATAATAATAATAACGAATAATAATTATAATAATAATAGAATAATAAAATTAATAATAATATAATAATAATAACAATAATAATTCTTATAATAATAATAATAATAATGATAATAATAATAATAATGATAATAAAAATAATAATGATAATAATAATAATAATAATAATAATAATAATAATAATAATAATAACAAAAATAATTATGAAAATGAATAGTAATTAAATAATAATAATAAAGTAATAAAATTAACAATAATGATAATAATAATAATAATAATAGTAATAATAATAATAATAATAATAATAATAATAATAACAATAATAAAAAGTGATGCTTAAATACTCCTTTGGTAATATTTAAAAATAAAATTAATTTATGCGTTAGTTGGTGCAACGAAATGACCCTTTAAAAGGAATCCGAAACGAAAAATTTCGCCTTAATTAACCCTTTCGCACAGGTAAAAAGGAGTCCGCAGTGAAAGGGTTAACTTAAATTATGTAATATTTTAAACATAGGTATTACAATATTACAATGGAACAAATTTGAAGAATGGAACAAATTCTTATTTTAACTTTGAATTCACACATTAAATTTCACCATTACAATAAACTTAATCTTTAGAAAAGTAATTACTTCATTACCTCTCAATTTTCATCCTTTCATATATATATATATATATATATATATATATATATATATATATATATATATATATATATATATATATATATATATATATATATATATATATATATATATATATATATATATATATATAGTTGTGTGTGTGTGTGTTTGAAATACCAATATGTAATTTAGTGGTTGTAAAATTTAGTAGAGCAATGGTAGGTGTGTTTGATTTCATTTTGCCTTTTTGTGAAATGAAACATTTGATCAAACATAGAGTTGGGATTCCACCCATAACCGCATAAGGTTACGTTTACAGTGGATGTGTCTCATCATGTAGTCAAGGTCCTCACCAACTGCACCTGAAGGTGCTCCAAGTAATGAAATAATAGAAGTATAATTTTTGTGTTATTTTTTACATGAATTCATCAGAAATGGAAGGAATTCAAACCAACAGATTTTCTTTGGAAAAAGAATTGGATCTTTTTCTTCGAATTCTTTGAACTTTTTGACTTACTCTTGAAATGTTTGTTGCATTGAAAAACTTTCTTTAAATCCATTCGAGACAATGGGGAAAAATCTTATTAAAAATTCAAAAAAAACTTATTGAATTTAAAAAAGAATTTCGTCCCAATAAAAGTTCTTCCAAAACACACTTCCATTCTCATCGAAGACCAATTATTTTAGAAGTAGTGGTACTTTTTTTAATAATAATAATAATAATAATAATAATAATAATAATAATAATAATTTGGGTTATAAGAATTTGATTATTTTAATGTAAATTTATTATTATTATTATTATTATTATTATTATTATTATTATTATTATTATTATTATTATTATTATTATTATTATTATTATTATTATTATTATTATTATATTATAGTTATTATTACACAGAATTACAACGCAATAAAAATAAAAAGGAAAAATAAATAAGAAATCTGAATAAAAATTGAATTTCTTTAAGCAAAATAAGAACATAAAAAAAATAAAAAAACAATAAATAAATGAATAAATAAATAAATAAATAAATAAATAAAAATAAACAAATTAAATAAATTAATAAATAAAAATATCATACAAATAAAAGGAGAATTAAAATTTTTAAAAAAATGAATTTAAAAAAAAAAATTTTATTTGAAGAATTTGAAATTAAAATAAAAAATAAATCAAATAAAAACAAAAAAAATTGGCAAAAATTAAAACTCAATAAAAATAATTATTATTATTAGTTAGGAATAATTTTTATTTTGCTTTTAGAGTTTTATGCAAGTAAAACTAATTTAAGCTTTTTCAATATAATAGTAATAATAATTATAATATTATTATTATTATTATAATTAATATAATAATAATAATAATAATAATAATAATAATAATAAATAATAATAAATTTTTTTTTTTTTTTTTTTTTTTTTTTTTTTTTTTTTTTTTTTTTTTTTTTTTATTTTTTTTATTTAATAATTATTATTATTTATTCTTATTCTTATTTTATTATTATTATTATTATTATTATTATTATATATATATATATATATATATATATATATATATATATATATATATATATATATATATATATATATATATATATATATATATATATATATATATATATATATATATATATATATATATATATATATATATAATATTGACCTGTTATAAGAGGAAGGATGCATTTTTGTCACATCTTTCCCGTTTGAAGCACAAAAGGCAACTGCAAGTCTGAAAC